>PVKA01040139.1:0-18985 GCA_004027165.1 Ctenomys sociabilis | reverse complement strand
CCAGGTGGGTGAGCCTGGGCTTTGGTGGGTTTTCTGGGCTCACAAAAGGATAGTGGATGATCTTATTCACTGAGTAGGCTGTGCTGAGCTGGCCAGCTTGTGCTGCGTCTGGGTCTACGGGCTGTAACCCAAGAAGGCTGGGAAAGGTCCCTCTGGTGCAGTGGGCCTGGAGCCCTCACTCACAGGTAAGGCTGTGCTGGGTTTCGGTCCGTAGCATGGGACTGTGGATTGCTGAGAAATGTCCCTCCATTGTGGCAGGCTTGGTGTTCTCACTCCAAGCTGACCTGCACTGGGTCTGGGGCTGTGGGGTGGGACCAGTAATCACCTGGAAATGTTTCTCTGGCACAGTGTGCCTGGAGCTATCACCGGGCCACGGGAGGTGATGGGCAGCTTAATGCCTGGGAAATGTATCTCAGGCACGACGGGCCTGAGGTTCTACACTCACTGACCTTTGATGCCCAGAGAATCAGGGAAATTCCCACTCAATCAGTGGGCTTTAAGTCAGGGGATCCGGGGAGGTGTTGGTGAGTGGGTCCTGAGATTTCAGGCCAGTCACTGGCTTGGAGGGGTTGGGGACAGGGATCCGCGTAGCGTGCGTGGGAAGAAGCCAAAAGCTCTCCCACAGACTCACCACACTCTCACTGATCTGGGAAGCCTGGTGAGTCCTGCAAATTCACTCTCGCTGGGCGAGCTTGCCACGGGAATCAGGAGGCCTCTGGAGTCAGCCACTGTCTCTGGCCGGTCTCTGGGGCTGGGCGGGCATGGGTGGGATGGAACAGGATGGCTGGGACCAACTCTTATTGAGAATGTTTTGCATATCAAACGAAATTATAAACAAAGTGAAAAGACAACCCACAAATTTTGAAAAAATGTTAGCTAATAAGCCGTCAGACAAAGGTCTGCTCTCTAGAACTTACAAAGAACTAAAGTACATAAGGGCCCTTAAATTTTTTTTTCTTAAAATTGTATTTTATTTTGAAGGAAAACAAAAGGAATAACAAAGAGCAGAGAGACAGAATCAGAATAATACACAGTCTACATGTCACGTATTCTTAAAGAAAAATACCTAATTGATAGTGGTTGTCCTATTCTCTATTTTTAATCATCAGATCTGTTGCTCAGATTAACAGATACAGTTACACAGTACTTGAAAATAATTGACTGTTAATGCTTGTTTTCAAGAAATCAGATTTTTTTTGTCTTTTACTTTTTTCCAAAATTTATTTTAACGAGAGTATAACAGTAATTGAGAAGACATTAGATACAGCACACATTTAGAAGGCGAAGAGTCGTTTTCGTATTGCACATTGCTGTTCTCGGTGTAGTTGCTCAGATCACAGGTATCACCATACATGACCCCATCCAGAAATGGGCATCTGAGATGAATACACACTTCTCAGAGGATGAAATTAAACAAATGAATGAATATATGAAAAAATGCTCCACTAGCTATGCATAAAATGCAAATTAAAGCAACACTGAGGGGTTGAGGAAATGAGTCAGTGGAATAAGTGCTTCCCTGGCAAGAACAAGGACCTGAATTCAATCCCCAGTTCAACCAAAAAAAAAAAATCCAAAACAACAAGAAAAACAATACTGAGATACCATCTCACCCCAGAAAGAATTGCTATCATAAACAAATCAACCACCAACAAACTTTGGAGGGGCTGTGGGACAAAGGGAACCCTTCTCCATTCCTGGTGGGAATGTAGACTGGTATATCCATTATGTAAATCAGTGTGGAAACTCCTTAAGAAAATACGAGTGGAAATCCCATTCAAATCACCTATCCCCCTACTAGGAATTTTCAGGAAGGAACTGAAAACATCATATCATAGTGATATATGTGTACCTATGTTTATAGCAACAATCTTTGAAACAACCAACTTGCCCATTACCTGAGGAATGGATGAAAAAGAAGTGGTATTTCTATCCAATGGAGTATTATTCAGCTATAAGGAAGGATAAACTTGAATCCTTCATTTTTAAGTGGATGCAACTTGAACATATACTCATAAGTGAAATAAACCAGACCTATGTGTATAAATAGCATGTAGTCTCCCTAGTATAATAACTCAAAAGAAGAATTTTAAATAGAAAGCTACAACATACTTAAAAGGAAAGCAAGAACTTGAATACTAGACAATGGAAAGAGAGCGAATGGAAGAGCTAGGATACGTGACAGAGGCAAAGCCATACAGTTATATTTACAAGACGGGTAAGGCAATGATTCTAAGATTCTTCAGAAAATTTTCTAATCTAGCAGTTAATTGGAAGGATTGTTTGCTTGACTAACTATGTGTATGCTGATACCTATGAATTAAGCAACTGCAATGAAGAAGATAATTTGTAGTTGTAGGTTCAGGTTGGGAGTGTTGTCATTCTGGTCTTCTGAATAGGTACTGCTTGTCATGACAGGAAGGTTGCTGTCAAGCTGTCTCTCATATAGATGTTAGTTTAAAAAGAAGAGGGGTGGTGAAGGAAAGCAGGAGACAGGAAAAGGAGTGATGCAGGACTATCCTGCTACAATACTGTATATGGTTAGATTTCTAAACTTATGTGTACACATATAAAATTGTTTATTCCTATTTTTAAAGTACATTTTAATTAAAAAAATTTTTTTGGCAGAACTGGGGATTGAACTCAGGCCCTTGCCCTTGCCAGGGAAACCCTTATTCCACTGAGCCATCTCCCTGTCCAGTTACTCATCCATATGGATGACACAGACAAAGGATCTTCAGAATAATATACAGGACTACAAGATAAACCCTGAGGCGACTTCACTGACCACATAAGAAACATAAAGTACATGTGTTGGTATATAAGTCTTGCTCTATCTAGGTCTTAACCATCCAGCAGAAAAGTATAAGAATTAAGTATACATCGTGGGGCCATAATATTAAACTGAGCTGTAAATGGCTATGGTCGACAACTTCTTTGAATAACTTACTATTGTTGTGGAATTCTGGACTCTGTTGGATTGTGTTGTCAAGTTCAAGCACCTAAGTTAGTTGAATGACAATGGAGTGCCCACCTTTGACAGGTGTAGACAAAGGAAGGGGTAGAGAAAGGAAAAATCATGATGTGTGTGTATATACAGTACAGTTGAGATAGATAACACTGTGCTTCTACATAATCCTATGAAAGGCAAGATTTGCACTGATGGTGGTTGGACAGGATATTATGTCAGCTTCTAGTACTATGATCATGCACTAGGAAAATAATTATTGAATTTTTGCTATAATTCAGGTATAAAATATAAGATAAGTAAACAGCTACACTCTTAATTTACTGATAAGAGACATCTGCTATAATAATGTCTGTAAGTATAATACCATGTATGCACCTTGTACGATACCAAAACAGTATGAAAACAGTTTGCAGTGTATTAATTTATCGAATCTGTCTTGTTAAGGTGTCTTAAAACTGTCTAATTGATATTTGTACTTCAATAAAATAAAAATAAATTAAAAAAAGAAAAACAACAGGATATAAAATATAAAATAAATAAATAAATAAAAAGTTTTATGTTACATTATGTAAGGACTTAAAGTTCACAAATCAATACTTGATGAAAAATACTTGTTCCATGCTAAGCCTAAGATGTTTAATATTCAGACAGATAGTGAGATTATTCTCCACAGCCTAGGATGTACGTTAATAACAATAAGCTTCTGTTCTGCAGGATTAACAGCCTAAGTGTCCATACTTAAAATTAGAGAAAAACGAGGGCCACAAGGACAGACAACATTTTGGCCCTAGGCTTTGAAAGTCAATTAAGACTCACAGCATAGGTGAACCTGTACTGTAACATCATGCAACTCAGTCGTGTCACAAATTTTCTGATGAAGGAGATTATGGTACCAAACAGGAAAGTGATCGAGAATGTAGAGTGTACCTAAGGAGAGTCACTTGGAGAGAAAATATTCTCTCAGGCTTTCACTAAAGGCAACTTGGTCAAGCAATGACCGTGATTCATCCACATGGCTGACACAGACAAAGGATGTACAAACTGCAGAACAGGGTCTTTGGATAAAACCTGAGGGTACTTGACTCACCTTAATGAGATACAAAAGCTATATTTCTTGTTACATAGGTCTTGCTTTATCTTGGTCTTAACCATCCAGCAGAAAAGTAGTAAACTGAATTATAAGAAGTAAAACTACATTATTTTGCTGAGCTGTAAAGGACTCAAGTCAACAACTTCTGACATTGCCAAGATACGCAGAACCCAATACTATTATGGACTACTGGAGTATTTGGGACTATTTTGCTGGACTCACACACCTGTAATATTTAATTTCCAAAACTAAACAAAAAAGGGGATATGAATGAATGACCATTTCTTATCTCTATATTCAAAATGGTTAAGATACACAGCTATATTCTCTTAATTCAGTGAACAGAGGGATCTGTTTCAGTAGTTTTTGTAAATAGAATACCATGTCTGCATCTTGTACAACAATTAACCACTAAAAAAACAATATGCCGTGTATTAATTATTGAAACTGTCCTACTAATTTGATTTAAAAATGTCTCATTGCTATCTATTTCTCAATAAAAATATGAAAAAAATTTAAACATACAGTCAATGAAAGAGATGTTGGTTGGAACAGTGAGATAGCTCAGCAGTCTAAAGCACCAGCTTAGGAAAGCTTAGGCAAGCATGCAGGGACCATAGTTCAATCCCCAGCACCATGTGCCATGCCAGCCCCAGCTCCAGGGAAGACTGAGCTGGCTACAGAAAAGAAAAAAAAAAAAAAAAAAAAAAAAAAAAAAAAAAAAGAAAGAGCTATGGGTCACCAAATAAAACCAGTGTTTTCGCTTACCAGGATCGATAAAAAGTAGAGAATTTGAGCCTTTGTTTTAGGAAATAATAAATTGACAATGGTTTATATTGGAAATGCTGCATTTAGAACTATTGGTATATGGTGACAAAAGAATAAATCAAAATTTTATTTACCTGTTTTCAAGTTTGGGGAAGAAACAACTGCAATGAGGAACAAGAGAAAGAATGAAAGAGAAAAAGAAAGAAAGAGGAAAGAAAGAAAGGAAGAAAGAAAGAGAGAGAGAGAAAAAGAAAGAAAGAAAGAAAGAAAGAAAGAAGAAAGAAAGAAAGAGAGAAAGAAAGAAAGAAAGAAAGAAAGAAAGAAAGAAAGAAAGAAAGAAAGAAAGAAAGAAAGAGAGAAAGAAAGAAGAAAGAAATGTATATACACAGGATTACAGGATTGCTTGGATAATTGTACTGCTGATTTCTGCCAACCTACTGAAAAAAGCAGGTAGTGCTTAATTTTTTCTCTTCTTAATTTTATAAATGCTAAAACTTTTCTGACCAGTTTAACATGTTTATATCATATGATCTAAACAATATTTTGAAAACAACAACATGCAATATAACAACCATTGTTGAATTCCTATTATATTGTTTAGTGAAATTCTATATCATTTCTTTTTTTTTAACTTTTAATTTTTTTCAAAATAAAAAGAATAGGGCCAACCAGATAGCTCAGTGGACTAAAACCCCTGCTTTTGCAGGCTCAGGGACCTGGATTCGATCCTCAGATGCGGTGCCGGCCCTGCCCCAGGTCAGGGCGGGCCTGAAACAATTGAGACTCTTCATGGTGGCGCAAGCTTGTAATCCAGTTCTTGGGAGGATCACCATGAGTCTGATCTGTGTAGTGAGACCCCGTAGACCCTGTATTAAATACATAAAAATGAATAAATCCATTATTTGCACAGGTTGAGTTTGTTGTGTTACATATGTCAACAATATTCTAATCAAATTGGAATCCCAAGAACAAATTTCAGAAATAGATTAACCATGAAATGATTGAAATTGAAAACAATACCATTATTGATGAGGTGGGTAGCTGATATATGTTTTTCTTTTGAACAAAAATGAAGAGAGTATGTTTCTTTTAGTAATGCTGTAAATTCATTTATATCTCTTACAATGTCTTAAGCAAACAAAACTTCAAGTAATCAAAAACAAAAGATAAAAGTTAGCCAAGCTTAAATTTTTGAAGAACATTAAAAGTATGTTAGATGAGATTTTGCATTTTATGCGTGAATTGACTCTTTGTAAACAATTTTTCTAAGACCTAATTTCCTTATTTATAAAGTTGAAATAACAGTAGTTTCTTTAGTGACTGAAGAATAAATAAAAATTTTATGGACATAAGTTTCCAGCACAAAGTGCCTAAAACATGTTAGATCAATAAAGTATGAATATCATTATACAATTTGTGAAAATTTTCCCATGGAAATGTAATACTCTTAGAGATTTTCATTGAAAATCATTTTACTTCTTAAATATATTTAGAATAGTCTTCAGAGTGTATTTCATATCATGATTTCCCTTAAAATGGTATGTGACCTGTGCCTGGTAAATCACACAACAGTAATCTATGTGAACTTTCTATGTTGTTGTATTTTGTTTTTATATATGTTTTAGTTAATTTTATGATCCATTTCAAAACTACTCTGCAATAACAAGTTTACATATTTTCCTTCTATTTCCAATTTTCAATTCATTTTGAAGCTGAACCTGTCTTGTACTGCCATCTTCTGGTCTGGTCCTGAACAATGGATAAATTTATTTAGTGGTTTGTGGCTTCCTATCAGAAATGAGTGCCTACGTGTGAGATTTGGTCTCCCCAGTGTCCCTTTCTTTAAAATCACTCTGATTAATCATGAGACATAAGCGTTTATAATAGTAGGATTAGGGAATTAAAAATAATTATCATTTTATTAAGTTTAAGGGAGAAATGAAAGACAGAGAATACAAGGTCCTTGGAACAAAAAAGAAGGCCACATTTAAAAAAAACTATTAGGCCTTAAGATCATCCACCCTCACAATGAAGTAGTATCAGGAATCTAGTGCATCTATGCTTACAATCATCTAGGTCAGTTTGACAGCCATTGGAGAGCAGCACTGACAAAATATATAGTGGATGATAGTATGTTCATCTGTTCCAACACTAGCCATTTCTGCAGTTTAACATGTGCACTAGGCAAAAACAACCACTGCAATTGGACAGTATAATTCATTCAAACAATTGAACTCAAGTCATAGATACTTCTGATAATTCTATATATAGTTTTCCCAGAGTACCACACAACAGAATAACACAAACTGGGTTACTGAAAACAATGTAAATTTATTCTTTTACCACTTGGAGGCTAACAGCTCATAAAGCATAAATAGGACACTTTGCTTGAATCCTTCCTTGCCTCTTCCTAGCTTCTTGTGTGGTGTTTATCCTCTGTGTTCCTTTGCTTAAACAAACACATCACTCCAATCTATACCTCTGTTGTCAAATTATACATCTATTGTTTCTTGCTCTATGTCTTTTATGTGCCAACCATATGTTTTAAGTATTTACCATACTTCAATATAACCTTATTTTGAATAATAACAGATGCAATGATATTTTCAAATAAAGCCATACTTAAGTTATTCAATATAACTTTCACATTTCATTGTAAAGAGAATAAATAATAAACAGTGATAGAAGGGCCAGCCAGACAACTCAGCAGAATAAATCACCTGCTTAGGCAGGCTCAGAGACTGGGGTTTGACCCCTCAGCTTTCCATGCCACCACCATCCCACCTCCAGGGTGCACTGAGACAGCAAATGAGACTGGGTGTGGTGGCACTCCCCTGTAAACCCAGTACATGAGAAGCTGAAAACAGGAGGATCACTATGATTCCAAACTCTGTAGTGAGACACCATAGACCCTGTACTAAATACATAAAAGAGTGATAGAGTTTCAGACATTATAATTGGAGATTAACAATGGTTAATACATAGTGTGTTGTTTTCTTCAAAGAAATTGCTCAGAATAAAAGATAAAGATATGAAAAATGAATCAACTAGTAGGAGCACAACCATTCTTCAAGATGTCTTTTTAGTGGGAAATAGTGGAATCATAAAATCCACATCAAACAAGATACTTTATAGCTGAATAACACTACTAGTATGGACTATTGTTTTATTTTGCTGATTTCAAGTACCTACAATATTTGTACTGGCATCAAGTGTGAAAAGATGTTTAAAGACTTCTCCAAATACAGCTTCTCTAACAGCAATGGAATGCCCACGTCTGACAAAAGAAAACAAAAACGAAGTCATAAATAAAGGACTATTTTGTAGTGAAAAAATATATGTATGTATATACAAGATAGGATAGATATACACCTAATTTCTCTTAGTTCAATGAGAAGAAGGATTTGTACTAGTAATGTTTAGACAATATATCATGTCTACATATTGTCCTCTGAATAACTACTACAAAGACAACAATATGCAATGTATTAATTATTGTAACTGTCCTACTAACCTGAATTGAAACTGTTTCATTGCCTTTTTAACTTTTTGTCACATTGAAATGAATTTAAAAAATGTGAAAAGGTACTTTCAAATGAGAGATCAATGGAAGCAGAAGGTTGGTTTCATCTTCCACTTTTCAGTACATACACTGGTTCTAAATTTAATATCTGACTATAGACAGGCCCTCATTCAACAACAACCACACATATATGCACAGCTGCATTCAAAACCTTCTAATGGTGATGAATTTCTTTACTCTAAGTGCATGATTCTTCCTCTAGCCAGACTCTTGACTTATACCACCTCCTACAATTCTAGTTATTAATTCCATTGCTGGCTACCTAATATCAAACCATTATTTCCAATTTGTACTCCATAGTTTTGGAGTGGATTATCAATTTTTAATGTATTTGGTACAGGGTCTCATTATGGAGCTCAGGATCATAGTGATCCTCCTGTGTCAGCCTCCCCAACACAGGGGTTACGGATGAGTGTCATCATGCCCGGTCTCATTGGCCAGCTCAGTGTGCCCAGGGGCCGGGCTGGAATGGCATACAGTGCCAAGAAGTGAACCCCATTCCCTGAAATTGCCTATGCAGGCATTTATTCCACTGATCAGTGTTGCCAGCCCTGTTCAACTTTTTTAAAGTCCAAGATGATATTAACTATACAGACTACCACAGATATGTTGTAACATTGTACCAGACTGATACTTAGGAAATATTCCCAATGTGTCATCAAATAAACATATTTGTCTCTCTACCTAATTGCAGAGAAATAAAAGGCAACAATTGCTCATATTTCTCCACCCAGAATATCTCTTACTGCAACAACTATGGATTTTACTCCTGCTATTTACTCAATTTTTGTGACTGAACAGTTATTCAGTGCTTCAGAAAGCTATAATTCTTCATCAATTTACAGGAATATTTTGTATATAATTATAAGATTATTGTAAAGATTTCATAAGTTAGTCGAGGTATATTACCTGTGTCTTAAGTTCCAAACATTCAGTGGAAATGCAACAAAAGATACCATTGAAGCTATGATTGCATTCTTTCTCAACTCCCTTTTTCCCTAACTTTTCTCCTTTCTCTCATCTTTGTTGTTTAATCCTTCAGTTCACTTTCTTTCTTTTTTACTGTAACTATTATACCTTTCAGGTTCTTACATTAGGGAGACAACACAATATTTACACATATGGTTCTCACTGATTTCACTTATGAGTATAGCTTCTAGTTGCATTCACTTACCTGATAAAGGTTTCAAGACTATCTTTTTTTAATGATTGAATAACATTCAATTGTATAAAAATACCACAACTTTTTTCATTCATTCCTCAAGTGATGGTCATTTTGGATGCTTCAAGATTTGGCTGTGACAAATTGTGCTGCTGTGAACATGGGGGCATATATATATCTTGATGGTAGGATGTTTTCAGTTGTGAGAAAATACCCAGAAGGGGAATAGCTTCATTGAATGTAATTTCTCTTCCTAGTTTTTTGAGGAGCCTTTACACTGATTCCAATGGTAGTTTCTCTAGCCTACATTCAGTCCAATAGTGGAGGAGGGTACCTTTTCCACAGCCTCTCCAGAATTTGTTATTAGTTGATTTCTTTAAAGATATTCATTCTTTCTGAGGTGACATTATATCTAAAGGTTGTTTTAATTTGCATATCTAAAATGAACAGTACAATAGAACAATTGTTCAAGTACTTGTCTTCAACTTGTATTTCTTCCTCAGAGAAGTGTTCATTCATCTCAGATGTCCATTTTTGGATTGGGTCTTTGAATTTTGGGATCCAATTGTTTTTAGTTCTTTTTATAATCTAGTTAAAAGACCTTTATCTGTGTGATTGTTAGTTAAAATTTTTTCCTAATGTGTGGTTGTCTTTTCACTCTGTTTCTGATTTCTTTTGACATGCAGAAAATTCTCAATAACGTTGTTGATTCTCTGAAGTGTTTCCTTTGCAGTTTTTTACATGTATTCTCTGCCTACTCCTATATCTTCAAGATTTCCACCTACTTTCTCTTCCAGGAGATGAAGTGTTTCTGCCTTAATGTTTAGATATTTAATCCAGTTTTACTTTAGTTTAGTGCCTGGTAGTATACCTGGGTCTAGCTTGAGGTTTTTCCGTGTAGAGAGCCACTTTTTCCACCACCATCTATTAAATAGGCTATCTTTCTTACAGTGAATATGTTTGGACACTTTCTCAAAGATAACATGGCTGAGTGTGTTTGTCATTATATCTGCATCTTCTAATCTAGTCCATTGATCCTCAGGTCTTTTTTATTTGCCAATACCATGCTGATTTTATCACAGTAGCTTTGTATTGGAATTTCAAGTCAGGGATTGTAATGCCTCCACCCTTGCCTTTGTGGCCCAGGATTGCCTTTAACTGTTCTAGGTCTTTTCTGGTTCCATATAAATTTTAGAAAAGTTTTCTCCAGATCTTTCAGGTTTGTTGATGATATTTTGGTAGTGTTTGCATTATATCTGCAAAATAATTTTGATAGCCCAGTGGACTAAAGTGCCTGCTTATGCAGACAGAGGGACTGGGTTCAGTCACCATACAGGACCAGCCCATGGGGAGCACTATGATGGCACCTATAACTGGGTATGGTAGCCCACACCTGTAAATCCAGCCAGTGCTTGGGAGGCTGATAAAATGAGGATCACTATAAATCCAATCTGTGCAGTGAGACCCTGTGCACCATTTTCAAAGAAAAAAGAAGAAGAAAAGAAAGAGAAAAGGAAAGAAAAAAATCATTTTGGGATTATCGCCATTTTGACAATATTGGTTCTTCCTATCCAGGAGCAAGGAATATTTTTCAATTTTCTGAAATCCTCCTCAATCTCTTTTTTCAGGGTGTTGTAATTTTCATTTTATAATCTTTTACTTCCCTTATTAGGTTAATTCCTAAACATTTCACTTTATGGATGCTATTGTGAATGGCATTGTCCTCTAATTTCTCTCTCAGTGAGTTTGTTATCTGTGTAGAGGAATGCTATTGATTTTGGGATGTCAAATGTTTATCTTGTTATACTAGTGAATTTGTTTATTAATTATAGGAGCTTCTTGGTTGAGTTTTTTCTTACAGTAAAGAATCATGTCATCTATGAATAATGACAATTTAATTTATTATTTACCTGTTCTTGTTCCTTTAATTTCTCCCTCTTATCTAATGGCACTAGCTAATCATTCCAGAAGTGTATTGAATAAGAGGGGTGACAGTGGACATTCTTGTCTTATACCTGATTGAAGAGTAAAAGCTTTCAGTTGATGGCTTTTATCAGAGTGAGGTAGAGGACATGTATTCCAATTTTCTATTGGGTTTTGATCATAAATGAATTTTGGACTTTGTGAAAAGCCTTTTCTGCATATATTGAGATGATCAAATGGTGAACCATCCTTACATCCCTGGGATGAATCCTAACTTGTCGTAATACAAAATATTGTTGATGATGTACTGTACTCTGTATGCTGGTATTTTATTGAGGATTTTTGCATCTATGTTCATGAGGGAGTTTGGTGTAAGTCTCCTTTTTATTTGAATTTTTGTTGACTTTTGGTGTCAGTATAATACTTGCGTCCAGGAATTATTTACAAAGTATTGCTTACTTTTCAATTTCATTGAAGAGATTATACAGTATTGAGATTAAATCTTCTCTAAATTTCTTCTAGATTTCAGCTGTGAATCCATCTGGACCTGGACTTTTCTTTGTCAGTAAACTTTTTATTGAATTTTCAGTTCATTGGCTAAAATCCAGTTATTCAGAATTTTTGTACCTTCTTTATTCACTTTTGATAATGCGTACTTTTCTAGGAATCTGTCAATTTCTCCTGTGTCTTTAAAATCTGTGAAAGTAAAAATTTTCAAAATAGTTATTGACGATCTTTTTAATTTCTACAGGATCTCTAGGAATTTCACTCTTTTCATATCTTATTGTTCGGGTTTGATTTTTCTTTTGTCTTTTTGAAGATGTTGGCTAGGGGATTATCAATTTTATTTAATCTTTCAAGGAACCATCTTTTAGGATCATTAATTGTATTTTTTTCTTTGTTTGAATTGCATTAATTTCTGCTTTGATCTTTATAATTTCTTCCCTTCTTTTGCCTTTGGGCTTTGTTTGCTCTTCTTTTGCTAAAAGAATGAGGTGCACCATTATCATATTTATTTATTCTCACTATGTCTTCCTAATGTGTAAGTTCATTGCTAAGATTTTACCTCAGGTAACTGCTTTCATTGCATCCCACTAGGTATGGCAAGTTGTGTTTGAATTTTCATTGGATTGCAGATATTGTTTAATTTCTTATTTAATTTTATCTGTAACCCATTGATTGCTGAGGAGGGTACTATTTAATTTCCATGTGTTTATAGAGGTTTTGTGGTTAGTTTTGCCATTAATTTCCAGCTTGATTTTCCTATGGTCAGATAATGTGCATGAGATAATGTCTGTCTTCTTAAGTTTACTTAAGAATGACTAATAGGTTATCAATTTTAGAAAACAACCCATATACAGCTGAAAAGAATGTGTATTCAGATGTTCTTGGTTGCAATACTCTATATATGTTCACCAACTCCATTTGCTCAAAGATTTGGTTAAATTTTGTTATCTCTTTGCTAAATTTTGTCTACTTGACCTGTCTTTTTGAGATAAGGGGTATTAAGTTGCTCCATTAAAATTGTGATATTGTTTATTGGATTTTTTCCTTTGTTTGATAGAATCAAGGATTGAACTCATTCCAATATGATTGCCAGGCTAGCACTTATCTTACTGAGCTATCTCCCTGGCCCACAAGCTACCTCTCCGCCGTTCTATTTGATTTTTCAAGTGCATTGAAACTTGTCTGATAGAGTTAGGTGCTCCAACATTTGATGCATGCATATTTTTGACTGTTATCTCTTCCTCTTGAATTTTTCCCCTAACCAGTATTTGGTCACATTCTTCATTTCGTTTGATCATTCTAGGTTTGATGTTGAGTTTATCTATGAACAGGATAGCTACCCTTTCTTTTTCTAAGGTCCTGGAACATGTAGTATTTTATCATCTATTGATTTTTAGCCTATATATTTTAGAGGTTAAATGTGTTTCTTCCATACAGCATGTTGTTGTATTTTGTTTCTTAATCTATTCTGCTAATCTATTTCTTTTAATTGGTGAACTGAGTCCATTTAAAAGTCTTGTTATAATTCATATGTATTGAATTACATTTGTCATTTTATTTTCCTATTGTTGGTTCCCTCCTTTTCTCCTGTGTTTAATGGTTTTCCCTGCTTGGTGAGTTGTTTCCACTGTTTTTGGAATTGTGGTCATTTTGATCCCAATCTAGAATATCATTTAGTAGTTTGTGCATCATCAGTAGGGTCATTATGATTTCATTAGTTGTTCTTTTATTTAAAATAATTTTATTGAGAACAAATAGCAATGAGAATGTTTCAAAACCGATTAGTAGGATATTTTCAATAATTAATACATTGCAAGTTGTTGTCCTAGTGGTTATTCATTATACAAGATGCAGACATGATATTCTGTCCACAAATACTATTAGAACAACTCTTTTTATCCATTGAATAAAGAGAGTGTAGCTGTATATCTATCCTAACTATTTTGAATATACAGATGCAAAATGGTGATTCATTTGTATCCCCTTTTTTGTATAGTTTTGTCAGATAAGGTTATTACATTGTCATTTAAATATTGAACGTACATGAATTCAGCAAATATTTCATTACACTCCAGTAGTGCATTAGTAGGGGCTATTCTGTATGACTGGTAATATCAGAGGTTGTTGACTTGAGCCTTTCATAGCTAAGCATATTAGTGTGGCTTTACTTTTTATACCTCGTTTCTATACTTTTGTGCTGGATGGTTAAGACCAAGATAAAGCAAGACATGTATAACAAGAAATGCAACTTTTTTTTATCTGACAAGGTCAGTCAAATCCCTTCACAATTTATCCTGAAACCCTTTACCATAGTTTATATATCCTTTGTCAGTGTCAGCCTTGTGAATGAGTCACAGCCACTACTTGACCAGTTTACTCCCTGTAAAAGCCTGAGAAAATGTTTTCTCTCCAAGTGATTCTCCTTAGGCACACTCTACATCATCGATCACATTCCTCTGTGGCCTCATAATCTCCTTGATCAGAAAATTTGTGACACAACTGAGTTGCATGATGGTAACATCATGCAACAGTACAGGTTATCCTATGTCCTGAGTCTTCAGTGACCTTGAAAGGCTAGGGCCAAAATGTTGGATGTCCTTGCAGCCATTCTTTTTCTCTAATTTTTGGTCTGCAACCTTAGGCAAGCCATGTGAACAAGTTGCTGCAGTCCAGCGATTACCAGGTGCCAAGGCAATCCAATCAAATAGGTTGCTAAACAGACCTGTGACACAAACCTTCCAAATACATAAATATGCTGACGTGATTCCTCAGTTTTATCTTCGCATTAGAATTGGAGGCTCCAGCTGACCTCAGTTTTCCGTAATTTTACTCTTGCCTTATTTATTTATCCTCTAGCATCTTTCAACCAAAGAATTTATGAAAGCTGAACTAGACATGGCAAATTGGTACCTGAACACTGATTTGAGTTATGAAGAAAGAGCAGATGAAGGCTGGCCAAATATCTCAGGAGACCATAGTGCCTTGCTTAGGCAGACTGGGGTGGGGGGTGGAGGTAGGAGTTCCATTCCCTGGGCTAACACTGAGATGGAAAGTGAGACTGGCGTGTTGGCAGAAGACTGTCATCCCATTCTTGGGAGGCTGTAAACAGGCAGATAATCATGAGTCTGATGTAGTAGTAAGGCTCTGAACACCCTGTACAACATTCCCCCCCCCCCAAAATAAAAAAGCATCAGAATCATTATGAGTCCAATCTATGCAGTGAGACCCTGCAGATTCTGTAGACCCTGTTCTAAAATACAAAAAAGAGAAATAGCAGGTGAGGGAACACTCCTGATTGAGCACATATAAACAAAAACAGGGAAAGCACAGGAAACAGGTGTACTATTACTGATTTCATTGCATGTAATACATGGGGTAAACACTTACGGAAACACTTGTAAGTAGAAATGATTATTGTATTATTGATTCCTGTACTTTCTTTTTCTGACCAGGATTAGGGAGTGTCTTGATGATTGTACCCTTGAGATGACAACAGAGGATTTGGCTTGGAGCAGTTTTGTTTCATTTTTATTTTACTGTAAAGAGTAAAAACAAAACCAAAGTAAATACAAAGAGCAGAAACAAAGACAGAAATTGAGTAACGAACAACAATACATATGGTACTGAACTTAAAAACAAGAATAAAAATTCCATGGTGGTTTAACATTTTCATTAACTACCTTACTTCTTGTTATTCAAAATGCATACTGTTTCTAATGTCTTATTGTCTCTGTTATTCTTCTCTCATTGCCAGGACAAATATCTGACACTCAAAATTAGGGAAGGTAACATTTATTTAGCTCACAGTTACTGGAAGTTTCAGTCTGTACTTAGATGTCTGCAAGGTAGAGTGGCACATGGCAGAGTGGCAGTGCACTGGTAGCAGCAAAACAGCAAGAGCAAAAGGGAGGAATAGCAGCAACAATTGACACAAGAGCAAGTCTGTCTCTCTTATGATACATTCAGGCTATCTGTCCCAGGCTGGGTGTCGCACTCACATCCATAATCCTAGCAGTACTCAGAATCATAATCCCAGCCGTGGATCATGTATTAATCATAAATTGTAGAACTGTGCCTCAATGACATGAAGCTTCAGGGGGACAACTACAAACTATAATACTTATCAATTAGCATACGTTCTTTAAAATAAATTTAAAAAACTAAAAAGCTAAAAAAGACAGGGAGAATTAAACTTGATTAAAAGTAAGCACTAATGTTTAATTATTTGAGCAATGATTCATAACTGTATCTATTAATCTGAGTAATAGATTTGTCGAGGATTACTGTTTTAAAATGAGGTCCCTAACACAAAAGAAAATGATGGTAGAAATACAGCTACTCCCATGGAGCTTAAACGTTTCCTTTCATCAGCCCTTCTCAATCAGATAAAGAAGGAGCTGTGGGGGGTGTGGAGGCCTTTCTCCACTAGAACAATGTTTTGCTTCTCCTTCAGTCTCACAGACACACAAAGTAAAATAAATAATCTTAACTGAGCCACAAAGAGTAAATTTCACCTTTTCAGTTCATAGATATTTTGCTACCTAACAAGGTAGAACTTCTGCCTCTTATGGCTCATTTTATCTAGGGTTTAATAGAGCTCCTAGGAAAACAAGTCATGGACTGAGATGATTGGAAATGGCTAGCTAAAGCATGTTTAAGTCCAAGAGACTTTTTTTTGAAAAGGTATAGGTTTCAGTTTACTGTCCAGTTGTACTATGCACCCAGTCCTAGAGAAGCAGTTGATTCCTGTTTCAAGAAGCTGATACTTAGTCCTGTGGCAATGGTACCTCAGAGACCACTCCAAAATCAATAGAAAAGGATGAGACCAGACACAACCTGGGACCAATTAAAGGAACTGATCCAGGATTCCCAGAAAATGTAAATCAAAAGTCTGAGTAGGTGACAGAGTAGATATAGATAATTGAACCGAAAGCTATATGAAAGCAAGGGACACAAAAGTTATTACTTGTTATGGTTTATGTCTAGTTGTCCTCCCAAAGCCTCATGCCATCATGGGGTGGGGATTTCTAGAGTTTGAGATTAATTCATGTTCAAGGCTGGGATTATGGGTATGAGTATTCCACCCAGCCTGGGGCATGTAGTCTGAATGCAATGTAAGAGAGATAGACGTCCTCTCTGAAGCCATTGTTACCACTATTCTTCCTTTGCTTTTCTGCTGTTTGCCACTGCTATGACAGTTTTCACTCTCCCATGTGCCACACTGCCTTGAAGCCAGCCAGCTGAGTATGGACTGAAACTTCCAGTATATGTGAACTAAATAAACTTTTCGTTTCATCATTTTGAGTGTCAGTTACTTGTCCAGCAATGACAGAGAAAAGTAACCAAGCACTAATATCCTTAAAAAAAAAAAAAAAAAAAAAAAAAAAAAAAAAAAAAAAAAAAAAAAAAAAATATATATATATATATATATATATATATATATATATATATCAAAGATACACAATTCATTTCCTTTTTTCTTTTTTTTTATGGTGTGAGTTTTAATCTGCCAAATACACAAGTTGGATTTGCGGAGCAGGTTTTGCCTAGGTGATGCACAGTCAACGAAAGTTTCTTGAAATGATCGATGGATATTGGGTTAAAAATGGGCGGTAGCGCTGAACAAATATGTGGGAATGGACTAAAAGGGAGGGCCGAGAAAAGGGCTCAGTTGGAGGCCACTGGCCAGGGATAGAGAAACCATGGGACCCAGGGCACAACCCCTCTCCAAGTAAGCACCCAGGCAGCACAGAATGGCCCTGGTTGCTGCACATGCCAGCAGGTGCACTGCCACCCTTTAACGCACCGAACAAACGAAAGCTCTTCTGACTCACCTCCCAGGCACCCCCCAGCCAGGGTTCTGAATTCTAAAGCCAGTAAAAACACTCAAATGGTTACATATGAAATGCTGTCCTGCATCTTTTTGTCTCAAAAGATAGCAGCTGCCCCCTCCCCCAGCCCAACGCCCACTCGAATAATTTCTGTGCTGCCAGAGGCCATGGGGGTTCCTGGCCATGTGGGGTTGTTGCAGCGATGCCAGGGCACAAGGTGGGAGAGACACAGCAGCGGTCCTGGCAGTGCAGCCCAGTTCCCTGGCCTCTCTTCCCATAGGTGACACTCACTTATTCAGGGAAAGTGACTGAATCCGTTTTCCTGTCAAAGTCACGTTATCTTTTGCTTTCCTGTCCTCTTCCTTTTAGGCAAGGGTGTAAAGGGTGTTCAGGTTCTCACTACTAGATGGGACTCCTAGTGATCTGCCAGTTTACAGCCTCCCAAGAACTGGGATTACAGTGCAACTACTCCCAGTCCCAACTGCCATCCCAGTGTGTCCCAGGGGCAGGGCTGGCACGGCAAGCCTTGGGATCAAAGCCCTGGCCCGTGCACCTGCTTGCAGGTGCTTTAATCTACTGAGCTATTTGGCTGGCCCTTCCGCCAAATTCTTGTGAGCAATCTCTGTTAACTGACCTATAAAACATCTGACTAGTCTATTTATAATTACAAATTTTTTAAATTGTAAAAGCATTATTATAATACCATTTGGCAAAAAAATTGAGTGCACTATGATATTGTAAGCAGATTGTATGTGTTTTTGTTTCATTGTCATATCTGTGAACAGCTGTATATCTTATGTGAGTGTAAAAATTTTTTATTTTTTTTGCTTTTGCATTTTTGGCTCATTCCTTCAAACTTTAATTGGTAATATAGATTTCAAAAACATACTTCCACCTAGATTGCCAGCTGGTCATTATAATATTAAAATTGATATTCTCAGAGGTCATCAGGAACTTTTTTTTTTCCATTTATTTTTATTTTATTAAAATACAAATGTCAATCAGACAGTTTCAAGACACCTTAACCATACAGAGTCGATGAATTAATACATTGCAAACTGTTTTCATAACGTTTTGGTACTGTACAAGGTGCATACATGAAATTATATTTACAGGTTTTTTTATAGCTGAATTATATCAAAGATTCAAT
>PVKA01040138.1:0-18977 GCA_004027165.1 Ctenomys sociabilis | reverse complement strand
CCAACACAGTCCAGCATTCCACAACAATAGTGAGTTATTCAAAGAAGTTGTCAACCATAGCCATTTACAGCTCAGCTTAATATTATGGCCCTGTGATGTATACTTCATTTTTATACTTTTCTGCTGGATGGTTAAGAAATAGATAGAGCAAGACTTATATACCAACACATGAACTTTGTATTTCCTATGTGGTCAGTGAAGTCCTCTCAGGGTTTATCTTGTAGTCCTGTACATTACTCTGTAGGTCCTTTGTCTGTGTCATCCATGTGGATGAGTCACAGCCAATGCTTGACCAGTTTGCTCTCTGTGAGAGCTTGAGAGAAAGTTTTCTCTTCATGTGACTCTCCCCAGGCAGGGAAATTCAGTAGCATAGCAGGATACAAAATCAATACTCAAAAGTCAATAGCATTCCTCTACACAGATAACAAGCACACTGAAAGGGAAACAATAGAAACAATACCTTTTACAATAGCACTGCGGAAAATGAAATACCTTGGGATTCACTTAACCAAGGAAGTCAAAGATCTTTTCATGGAAAATTGCAACACCCTAAGAAAAGAGATTATAGAGGATTTCAGAAAATGGAAAGATATTCCATGCTCCTGGATAGGAAGAACCGACATCGTGAAGATGGCCATACTCCCAAAATTGCTGTACAGATTTAATGCAATCCCTATCAAACTGCCACCAACGTACCTCCCAGATAAAGAGAAATCATTCCTAAAATTTATTTGGAACCACAAATGACCTAGAATAGCAAAGGCAATCTTGGCCAATAAAGACAAGGCAGGAAGCATCACAGTTGCTGATTTGAAATTATACTACAAAGCCACTGTGATAAAATCAACATGTTATTGGCAACAAAATAGACCTGAGGATCAGTGGAATAGATTAGAAGATGCAGAGGCATCTACGAAAACACTCAGCCATCTGATCTTCAACAAAGGAGCTACACAAGCTCACTGGAAGAAAGATTTTAACAAATGGTGCTGGAAAACATGGCTTTCTACATGCCGAAAACTAAAACTTGACTAGTGCAGCTCTATCACCATGCACTAAGTTAAAGTCAAATGGATTAAAGATCTAAACTAACTTAGTGAAGCTCTATCACCATGCACTAAGTTAAAGTCAAAATGGATTAAAGATCTAAACATTAAAACAGAAACACCTTTATGGTAATTACTGTCTTCTCTTTCCGCTGAAATACAGAGCCATGAATGTAGTTTACTTTTTCCGGAGAGTTTACTAATTTATTTATTTTTTCTTCTTACTAGCTTTGGTGCTCTGGATTGTCATGTTGTATCATGTGTTCAAATTCTACTTCTTTGGACATTTTGATTTTCCCTTTCACTTCAAATCTTCGGACTAGCTTCAGTGGGCACAGATCCCAACTACAACACATATAGCATCTTCAAGAATGAACAAACCTTCAGCCCCTTTGCTTATCCCAGGATTTGATCTCAAGCCATAGAAAGCCCCCTTGCTAAAAGGCCTAAGGTATTAAGTGGATTTTAGTAACTATGATATCACCAGTGCTTCTTAATCTACCTGGAATGTAGCACCTGGCTACATAAATATAAGGAATGAGGGAATGGATAAATAAATGATAACTTGCCTGTCACTGCATACTGCATCCACTTTTTCCTTATGCAAATTAACATAACTACTACTTTTCTGTACTTTGAGTCAACAACAGCACCTTAAGATCAGCACATCCTCCCATTTAAGATATTCCTTTATCTTCTAATTCAGCCATAACTTTATCTTAACAATGACAACCAACATCCATGTTATGGAACATGCTCGAAAAGATAAGAAAAAGTAGGAAAATAATAAATACTAATAAATATTTAATAAATTAAGGCAAAAACACACATATGCAGCCTCAGTTTTTGCAACTGGACACAGCCTGTCATTACTACTTCTGACTTGATTCTTCTGCTATCTGTCTGATGCAGTGCGGAGGTCAAACATCCTTTATTATCTACATATGATGCCACTCTTTATTCGTGGGGTGTCTGAACTGCAAAGGCCCTGTTTCACTTGGCTGATACAACCTGAACTAGATTTTACCACTGTGGTATTGCAGGATTCCGATGATTGCCTTGAATTTTAGACACACACTTTCACACTCCATGTGCAGTAACCACACCATGTCCCTTTGGTAATCAGGATCAATTGCTCCTTCAACAGAGTGTCTCTGCTGCTTTTACTGGATCAAGTACAGGCCAAAGCAAAACAACTAGCAATCTCAACTTCCCAGCTCAGTAGAATATATGTGGTTTCCCAAGATGGAATCCTTCTTCCCCTGAGAAAACCTTGAAAGCACAAAATGAGATGCTGATGGTTTTCAAGTAAGTAATTAGGTGTAGTGCAGAGAGGTGCTACTCATAGTTACATCCTTTATAGCCCGGCCTACCTACACTTCTACAGAATCAGACCCTGAGAGCATAACATACTGCTGAAAAATAAGATGTTAAGTTTGCACAACAACTGTTCAATACTTCAACATCTCTGATACACTAACATGTTATTTTCTAAGACTATTATTAGGATATAGCAAAAGATAAATTGACGACATTATAGAAATCAACCCAGGATTCCTCATCTTTTAGCTTGCATAATGATTTCTTTTCTTTTTTTTTTAATGTATTTGGATGTTATAAGGTTTCACTACACAGCTTGGACTCATGATGATTCTCCTGCTTTCAGTCTCCCTAGCTCTGGGATTTCAGGTGTGTAAACAGCCCAGACTCTATGGCTGGATCAGTCCACCCTGAGGGTGGGGCTAGCATGGCAGGCGGTGCCAAGGATCGAACTGTGGCCCCGCACTTGCCTAAGCTTGACCAAGCAGGTGCTTTACTCCACTGAACTATCTTGTTGGCCCATAATTTCTCAAAACAAAGATCAAAATGTATGGGACACCATAATAGTGAATGAAGGGTAAAGAAATTTCAATAAACTCAGGTACACAAAGCAAATTCACATTGTGAACTACTGCACATCTATGTAGAGAATTTCCTTCAGGGTCTGAAGGGTTTATTGAGAAGAAAAGAGGCAGTGATTATACAGTAGGGCATGGCAAAGCTGGCTGGAAAAATCAGTGGGGCCAGTCAATTACAAGACTCCAGACTGTGCCAAATAGTTCTCAGGACCCCATGTGTGGAACCTGTGAGCTCCCAGGAGACATGCACGGCATAAGGAAGACTGGAACCATGGGGAACTGTTGACAGGATTTCCCAGAATAGCCTGCCCTGTGCTGTGCAGATGCAGCATATGCTTTTATTTTATTTTTGCTTTTACTTTCTTTCTCTCTTGTTTGGCCCAAGTTTGCTGTGCAGAGCTAATTTCTCCCATACCCATTCACACCACACTTTTGACACTTTTTTGTTTGCTTTCTCTTGTCTCTGTTAAAGGCAGAAAGCACGTGGAATACTTTTGATAGGCAAGCCATTTCTAAAGGAACTGGCTGAAAACAACAGTGTAGGACAAGCCAGCCCTTGAAGATCTGAACAAGATTATCATGCAACAGATTTGTATCTGCAAAGTCCACTATCCTGTGTTTTGTTACCCCTTATAGAAATTACTGGTATCTTTCTTTATACTATGTTAAACGATATCAGCATCAGCTTCTTTTTTATTTTTTTTTTAAGTTTCTCATGTTCAAGTCGTTTTCTTCTTTTCTTTTTTTTTTCCTTTCATTTTATTGAAGTACAAATGTCACTCAGACAGTTTCAAGACACCTTAACAATACAGATTCCATAAATTAATACATTGCAAACTGTTTTCATAACGTTTTGGTATTGTACAAGGTGCATACATGATATTATATTTACAGATATTATTTTAGCAGATATCTCTTATCAATGAATTAAGAGTGTAGCTGCTTACTTATCTTATTTTTTTATACCTGAATTATATCAAAAGTTCAATAATTATTTTCCTAGTGGATGACCGTAGTACTAGAAGCCGACATAATATCCTGTCCAACCACCATTAGTGCAGATCTTGCCTCTCATAGAATTATGTAGAAGCACAGCGTTATCTATCCCAACTGTACTGTCCATACACACACATCATGATTTTTTCTTTCTACACCCCTTCCTTTGTCTACACCTGTCAAAGGTGGGCACTCCATTGTCATTCAACTAACTTAGGTGCTTGAAGCATCAGCTTCTTTCAGGTGGTCTTCTGATGTTCTCTATCAAGCATTCAAAACAAACCAAATCTTGAGTCACATAAGCAAAAGGGTCATTTACCAAAAAATATTTCGCTTCAAAATTTTTTAAGGTTTTTCAAGGATTATCTTAGAGAAGATGGCTAGAAATGTCAGGCAGTGTCCCAATGAACAAAATGAGAAGAATGGAGCTGGACTACACAGACTTTCTGATCACAGCAAAAACCGGAGACCTCCCTGCGTGAGTCGGTTTGAGCATCTTCTCTTCCTTCCAGACCTACCCAAGACTAGCAGCACTACAGATAGGAGAAGCACATCAAGCACAAGTTTCCTTTGAGATTCAAAATATCTCACCATTTATTGTGTTCCTTTCACTTGGATGGGTGATCTAAATTCTGAACTTTTTTTCATGTATTTAGTACAGGGTCTTTAGGGTGTACGGGGTCTCACTGTGTACATCGGACTCATAGTGATTCTCCTGTTTTCAGCCTCCCTAGTGCTGGGATTACAGGAGCGCAGCACCATGCTCAGTCTCAATGGATCTCAGCATGCCCAGGGAGCAGGGCCGGCATGGAACTCCAGGAATTGAACCCCTACCACTGCACTCTGCCTAAGCAGGCACTTTAGTCTACTGAGCTATCTGGATGGCCCAGCTCTGAGCATTTTTAGGTAATATTCTATCATCCTCAGACTGGCAATGCCTAGAAGTAATCTCCAAGGTGTTGGCTTCTGAATTCTATGGGGTCTATCATCTGTCTTCTGCCGCATAGGTAGATGATTTCCCAGAATTGAAACCCTGTATGCATGCTATTGCCAGCGTGGTGAAAGAGAGTGACCTCCTGTTGGATGGAGGGGTGTGTGTGTCCCTCCATGCCTACACATAGCCTAAAGTCAAAAAGATGACATAGATGAATCAAGACAGTAAATATATCACTGCCCCTATTTGGTGCAAGTACATCATTCTGAAATTACCAGCTTATCGATGGACAGAAAAACGGTGTGATCATTAGCTGCATATCACATCAAGGACTGAGACTATTCCCTAATGCAGCAAGTCCACACCTGCAACAACAGCTACCTTTGGCATCACTGGTCACTAAACTTACAATAACCCAATGGACATAGAACAACTGCAAGTTAATATGCATGTACTTACTAAATACACACAAACTGGAAATTTTGTCTATACAGCCACAAGTCAGGAAAATAGGTAGGAGAGAAGAACTCTGGTGATGACTATGTTTAAATGTTGCAATCTTTCCGAGTACGGGAGGTAAGTCTGAGTACAGGAGGTAAGGCCGGCATTCTGGGAAGTAAGTCTGCTCCCATCCCGTGGAATTTAGACATTATTGAGACCAGTTCCAAAAATTTAAAATAAAAGGGCTGAGAAAGCTGCCCAACATGCAGGCTCTGGGTCTAATCTCTGGCATCTCCCTCTCTCCTCCCCTCCAAAACACAGTCTTCTCAGCAGCATTTCTAGTCCCCTTAGTCCTCCTCAGCGACCACTATTATTACATGTATTATTCATTGTCTCCACATTGCACTTACTCCCTGTATATTCCAGGAGGACAGATGTCTAAGTGGATCTGAGCACAAATTGTTTTAAGAATCCAGGAAATTCTTAGCCCATAAGAAGTGTTCTACAAATCTCTGTTGAATGAAAGTCTAATTTTCATTTCTTTGAAAATGATAGTTTGGTTTTTTTTTTCACAATGGAGATTTTTAAGAGATTCTCATCAATTCTGATGTCTCTGCTTGTGCATTTCTTTATCTGTTTCTCTGTGCACTTTTATATCTTTCCTTGCTTCTGAAAAATGCTTTTGTATTATTTTTCAAATATTGCTTTCTCTTCAAATCATTGTCTTTACTTTGACAAATGTATTTTTCATGTTCAATATTTCCATTTTGATCTTCATAACCACTTACTCTCATTTTTTATTTGTTATCATTGCTCTTCTCAGATGATATAGTATTATTTTAGTGTTTTCCATTAACTCTAGCCCATTATGAGTGTTTTCTTTAGTGTAAGTTACTCGGCTGTATTTGCCTATACTATTTTCTAGATATCACATTAATTTTTACTGTGAGATCCTTTTATGTCCTAAAACATTGATTGTCAGCTTCATGGCTGTGTAAAATTTTGTTCTAGTTTTATTTATTTATTTTTTTGCTTTGTAATCAGTATATTAAGAAGATATTCATATATTTTAACAATTGCTTAAATTCTGATACTCAGAAAAAGCATGCAAACATATGACTTTTTTAAACACACAAGTAAAGCTATTCATCGTCAAATGGAAATCACCATTACACATGCAAATCACCTTTCCATGTAGTCTCTTCTGATATATATATCAGAAAGGACTGCAATCCTAGAAATGCTGGCCCTTAAGAAGCAGCGTTCTGATAAACCCCTTCTGTACAAAGGTATCGTTTCTATCACTGTTATCACAGGCGAAATTATATTTTATGTCGCCTTCACATAATAGTTGAGCCAGTAGACTGCAGAAGCATCACAATGAGTCCCACTTAATACAGTCAGACAGACTAAGGCCTCCACAAACTGTTTCCTTTTTCATATTTCCAGCTAAATACAGTTTTAATCCATAGCTTAACAATGAAGGATCATATACTAAAGTCAACACATATCTAGCGCTTCAGTCTAAGCTTGTCCATGTATGTGACTGAAATCAATTACAAGCCATGGACTAATAGAACGAGGGTTAGGTACTTTTTACAGGCATGAAACTTCATCTTGCACACTGAACTCATCATACATACAAGGCAAAGTTGAAGCTTTTGTATTTACGTTTATTCTTCATTTAACTTTTAAAACACTACTCTGATTGAATATTGAAGCAAAAACAACAGCAAGTAGTGAGCATATGATGCTTTGAGCCCTTTGCATACTCACTCCTGCATACCACATGCCAGCAGGGAGGTTTTAACTCATTGGCCCCATTAAGAGGACTGACACTGAACACCACCTCTGGGAAGATGTTCGTATGTTGTCTTCTGGCCATCTTTCATGCTTTTGTCAATATGAACTTCTAGAATCTTCTTTTCTCTACCTTCCTTCCGTTGCAGCTCTTACTGTCTTTAGGACTGATGCATTCTCTATGGTCCTGGCACTCCATGCACCCAGACTGAATTTGCTGAACCATTCCAGGTCCTATCTGGTGAGTTTATTTCCATTCCAGTACCTGGGCACTCTACTCTTTTCTTACCACCTCAGCCTTCACATTTGTCACAGATGTCACCGATCACATCTTTTTTGCAGAGCCAGTTTCCTTGTGGCACCATTATAGAAATCTTCTAAGGTAACTGAAAGCAAATGAACCACATTTACCTCTCCTTTCTCTCTGCATCTGTCCCCTTCTTCCTCCAAAAAATATATCAAAGATATCCTTGGGGGAGCCAAAACTGCCACCTGCTCCACCCTCCTTAGGTGCCTGTTCTCCTCTTTTGTCATATAATTCCCTTTTCTTGGCATCAGAGAAAACTTCATAAGCTTGAGAAATCTGTTTAAACTTTTCACTTTCATTTGGAGTCTCATCAGGTTGTACCTCAAAGCCAGTTTTCTATAAGTCTTTTTAGTTCTTCTTGGGTAGCATTGGACTTGACCCCAAAACATCATGATAAGTCATTTCTTTCACCATTTTTTACAGGCGGTGAGCAGGCCAGGCTGCAGTGGGGTAAGCAGGGAAGAATGTGTAGCTATGTGCAGATCAAGCAGCTACCACTTCTCCACCCTTCAGCACATTCTGGAAAGTTCCTTGTTCTAGTTTTAGTGTTAATCTATATTTGAGTTTATTGTACTATTTAGATGGAATTTAAATGAGGAAAGGGTCCAGGGAAGGGTCTACACGGTGTTCAGGGTCTCGCAACCAGGTCGGAGTTGTAGTGATCTGCCTGTTTACAGCCTCCCAAGAGCTGGAATTACAGGTGTGTACCACTACATCCAGTCTCAATTGCCATCTCAGCTCGCCCCGGGGGTGGGACCAGCACAACAGGCCTGGGGATCAAACCCCCAGCCCCTGAGCCTGCTTGCAGGTGCTTTAATCCTCTGAGCTGCTTAACTGGCTCTCAACCAAGATTTTAAAGCATGGTAGGTATGTAAAACTCTAATTTAAGAAGCTCCATAAAACTATGGTGTGAATTCCATATGGAGACATTCATACAGTGCTTAAGCATGTGGCAAAATTATTTTCTTGATATTGGTCTTATGAAACTTTTAAAAATATTTTAAACACTGAAATTTATAGTAAGCATAACAATGTAGAGTTCCCAGGTTTTTTGTCTGCTTTTTCTTATTTTAAAGATAATAAAATACCATCAAAATGATGCAGAATTTACAAAATAATAGGAAATTCATAATGGCTAACAGATTACATATTGTTATCTTCAAAGTGGTTACTCAGATCCCCAGATATAGGCATGTGGGATTGATCAAACAATATAAAAAATAACTGTTCCTTTCAATGAACTAGTGGAAATTAGTGGTACAATTATCGTAAATAAGTTGTATATGTGTGTATATATGTGCATGTATATTTCTTCCTTCTTTTCTACTTTCCTCATTCCAGCTCTTCTTTCCTTTTGAGCAGTTTCTTTCCTTTTCACAATATCTATTGCACTTTTTAGAGCCAGGCATGGTGGCACAGGCCTGTAATCCCAGCACTCGGGAGGCTGAGGCAGGAGGATTGTTGTGAGTTCCAGACTAGCCTGAGCTACAAAGTGAGCTTAAGGCCAGCCTGAACTGCATAGTGAGACCCTATCTCAAAAAGACCAAAAAAAAAATGTATCTATTGCACTATTTGAATATGACTTACTCTTTCAGTTCCTTACACTAGGGAGAAAATAAGATGCTTACATACAGGAGTCTGATTTACTTCATTTGTAATACCAGGAAAATAACATGACAAAGATAAGCAAATACATGTCAGTTACAACCACTAATGTAAATGGTCTCAATTAAGCAATCAAAAGAAATAGACCAGCAGCGTACATCAACAAACAAAATCCAATAATGCGCTGTATTCAATTAGTACATTTGTCAGAGATGGGTATTCCATTGCCATTCAAACATTGCAGGTGTGTGAATTCAGGAAAGTAATCCAATATAGTCCAGCAGTCCATAATAGCAGTGGGTTATCTGCAGGACTGGCAACATCAGAACTTGTTGACTTAATTCTTTTATAGCTCAGCACATTAATATGGCTTTACTTTTTAAACTTTTCTGCTAGAAGGTTAAGACCAAGATAAAGCAAGACCCATATAACAAGAAATGTAACTTTTGTATCTGCCAAGGTCAGTCAAATCCCCTCAGGATTTATCCTGAAACCCTGCACCGTAGTTGTAGATTTTTTGTCAGTGTCAGCCAAGTGGATGAGTCGCGGCAACTGTTTGACCAACTTTCTCTCTGTGAAAGCCTGAGGGAATGTTTTCTCTCCATGTGACTCTCCTTAGGCACATTCTACATCATCAGTCACTTTCCTCTGTGGCCCCATAATCTCCTTGATCAGAAAATTTGGGACACCAAAGACAAACATAAACAAAAATCAGGGATATAAATGAAGGACCATTTTGTACTGAAATACATGATATATATATATATATATATATATATATATATATATATATATATATATATATATATATACACACACAAAACAGTTAAGATAGATATACAGCTACTTTCTCTTTTAGTGAGAAGAAAGATATGTACTAATAGTGTTGAGACAAGATGTCATGTCTGTGTCTTGTACTATGAATAACTACTACGAAGACAACAATATGCAATGGATTAATTATTGTAACTGTCCTACTGACCTGTTTTGAAACTGTCCCAATGCTATTTCTTTCTCAATAAAATTAATATAAATCCAAGCACATTTAACTTTTAAAAAATTCATAGACTGAAAGTTAAAAAAATAGAAAACAAAACTCCATGCAACAGGAACCCGGAAAAAAAGCAAGATTAAAAAAAAAACGCATTTCTTCCATGCCTGTCTTTCCAGTTCTTTAGTTACTGAGCCTAGCCAGGAAATCCATTGTGTGTAACGCTGGCCATTTTTCTCCTTTGAATGGCATCTACAAAAATCCAAATCTCTCTGCTGTACCTAATACCAACAATGCTCTTTTCAACACTTTGTTAGGAACATTAGCAGTCTTCACGGATGTCGCCCGGGAGCCACTGAAATGGATTATGAAAAGAAACTTAATTTGTTTAAATCTGCAGGCACTCTGTGCCCATGGCCAGAAGTTCACTCTGCAGTCTGAGGTGAGAGATGAGAACCTCAATCTACTCGACAAATCAATGATAACAGTAAATCATTCTAAAAATAATTCTGCTATTAAAAAGCAGCCTAAAATTTGCAAGTGAACTATTCCCACTATGAAATTCTCAAGGGGATTTTAAAGTTCAAAATTAAGTTCATTTGCAAATAATAGTGGACAGCTTTTAAAACCCAAAGGAATTAAAGTCAGAAGCCAAATTCTCTTGGTCTTATGAGGTAAAGTACAAATGAATTATGTACTGATTTTTTTCCTCCTTAGATTTTAATTCTGCTTGATTGTTCCTCTAGATGTGTTTTCATCATCCTGAAAAAGATTGACCTATTTGGAGAGCTGCAAACAGCCTCTTTATGACTACAGCAGGCTTCTGAAGTCACAGCAAAAAAAAAAAAAAAACCTCTTACATCTCACAAAAAAGTCATTTTTATAGGAAAAAGTTAACAGAAAAGCAGAGATTATTATAAAGTCAAGTTATATGCATAAAAGTTATAAAGCAAACAACTTTGCAGATTTTAGAATGGTTGGCCCAGACTCATGGTATTTCCCCAGATCTGACACTAGGAATAATCAGGGGACCCCAGGGCTACAGAGGCAGTGTGCTGCTTCAGTTCCAGAAAGGCAAAGAAACCTGCCCACAACCCATGACCTGCAAACATAGAATGGTTTGGGGAAAAAACCTCTCAAAAAGAATTGTGCATGATACATTTATTGTATTTGAAGGAAGAAACATTAGTTCATTCTGTTTTTGAAAAAATGACATTCAAGAAATCATTGTCTTCTAGAAAAGTTTAGTAATTTTCAATGACAGCTTCTGTGGCACATTTTCTTTCTGTAGCCACCTGAACCTGCTGTTTTACATTTTGGTTGACATCTGGCTACTGAACAAAGGGCATGATTGTACCATTTTTCCTTTTCATTGCAGTGCTGGAGATGAACTTGGTTCCTTGAGCTTGCCAAGAAGGCCGCAAAGCTATCTCCCCAGCCCAAGAGTGTAGTTTTAAAGCAATAGACTTTCACTGACTATTTCTGCATTGCTAAAACATTACATCTTGCTAAACAACTCTTCTCTAAGAATCTTACCTCCTTTGAAAAAGCCCAAGTAGAGGAAGTTTGAACCAACTGGTAAGGATAGCTTCTAACTCATGAACACAGGAGTCTAAGGCAGGCTCCCACACAATTTCCTCTTTAATGCTAAATGCAGAGCATAATTTGGGGCCATAGATTTGTGTATGCAGGGCCAGCACCGGCTCTACACTGCGTTGTCTAGTGCCCACAGAGTTCAGCTTTGTTATGTTTTACAAACCTTAGCTACTGCTCTGCCCTGCAAGTCACACCCTCAGTGTCACTTTCCCTCTGAAATGCATCCCTTGAATCACCAGTGTCATTTTTCATCCTCACAACCAACAAGTGTGCACCCAAACCTGCCAGGGAAAATGCAGAAGGACAAGTGCAACGTTTACATTCCCATCCAACCAGCCTGTGGGATCAGGCTACTCGTACGATTCACCTGTCCTCGGCCGCATCTTCTATGCTCCTCAGTGCAAAAATCTTTGCTTTTTTGGCTGAAGTCTTCTGTGTGGAGAACTCCTTCCACGGCCACGATGAACAGGAAACAAAGGCACTAAGCCATGAGGACACCGTGGGTTGTGGCTGCAACAGATCAGAAAAGGAGCCAGCTGTGATCATCTCTGTGTGGCCCACTGCAAGCCTCTAAAAGATAAAACCCAGATTCCAACTTTTCCCATATTACAACCCAAGGGCCTATCCATCCATTTTTATTAGCACATGTTTGCAGAGCGTCTTTTACTTCATCTGTGTGGAGTAGGCACATGAATGGAACACAACTCAATTCCATGTTTTTAAAGAATACAAAATCATAAACATATGCATTAGAAAGAGTACAAAATTTCAATAAACCAAATAATATGAATTCAACAATGGTTGCTGTATTGCATGATGTTATCTTCAGCTTAGTTGTTTAGGCTACCTGATATAAGCTTACAAAACTGGTTCTAAAAAAAGAATAACAACAAAATGTTATAAGAAATTTAAAATAAAAATGTAAGAATAAAAAAGTCAAATATTAACTGTTCTTTTCAATAGACCGGCAGAAATCAGCAGTACACTTATTCAAACTATCCTGCATATAGGTATAAATATATCATTTTTCCCGTCTTTCCTTTGTCCTTTCTCTCATCCCATTTTTTGCTTCCCATTGAACAGATTCTTTCCTTTTCATAGGATCTGTTATACCTTTCAGATTTTATTCACTCTCAGGTTCTCACACTAAGGAGACAGTATCTTTGCACATGAGGTTTGATTTATTTCACTTATCAGTGCAGTCTCCAGTTGCATCCATTTACTTATAAAAGCCTCAAGTATAAAAAAAAAAAAAAAACAAACTCAATTCCTTTTCAATCCTGTCCCTGTCCTCCCCATGACCTGCATCGTTTGATCCCATTTGTTTCTGAGAAAGAACTCTCTCCCTACTTCATATATATGTCTTCACCTTTGATATTTATGTATAATTTGGGTTTCTCCCATAAGAGACATCATACAATATTTAAGCTCATGCATCTGCTTGACTTTTCCTACCAAGGTCTCAATTACAAAGGAGGCCGTGTAAGAGTAAAGGGCTGCAGTTTTCTGCCCTCTGCCCTACATCATAACAGCCTAAACCATCTAAAATTCCACTGAAGGGGCTGGCGAGATAGCTCAGCAGTCTAAAGCGCCTACCTAGGCAAGCTTAGGTAGGCACAGAGGACTGCGGTTCAGTCCAGGGCACTACATGCCACACCAGCTCCACCCTCAGGGCAAGCTGAGCCTACCAATAAATAAATAAATAAATAAATAAATAAATAAATAAATAAATAAATAAATATAAAATTCCACTGAAATGCTTTTTTAAATGCCTGGGAGAAGCTTCCGTGAGTCTTACTTTATAATGTTCACAGTTGTTTGTTTTCCTGCTTTCCATCCTCTTTCTACTTGCAAGATTTCTCTCACCTTCATCACAGCTTTCAATTACAAAGGAGGCCGTGTAAGAGTAAAGGGCCAGCTTCTTCCATCTGAGTTAATTTTAACGAAAGCACGTGTTTTTAGAATTGTTCCAACACACAGGTAGTACTCACTGTTCCAGGAAAACTGCAGTGCGGCCTCATAAGACAACACTCTACCCTTAAACCAGAAGAAATCTGCACTACAGAGAACTCTCCCTGTGGACAGTCATTTCTTTTTGTTGTATGAAAAAAGAACTGTGATATTCACATTTTGTCTCTTTGGTATGAAGCAGCAGTCTTCTACCTCCATTACCACCATCCAAGAGGTCGAGTTCTTTCTGAGGGCTATAATTTCATGTTATAAAATGTTTTTCTTTCACTCTCAAATATATTACCTTGCATGTCAAAGTGTTAACCTTAAGTATAAAGTTTAGGAGAAAATTATCAAATAGCTAAACACACTTGTGTTGTTTCTGCATCTTCTGTTCCATTGATCCATGAGTCTGTGTTTTCGCCAGTACCGTGCTAATTTATCACTGTTGCTTTATAATGTAACTTCAAGTGCATGACTGCGATGCCCCCTGCTTGTCTCCCCAAGTGTAAACTGTGATCTCCTCCTTACTCAGGACTGGTTTTGCTACTCTGGATCACTCGCAATTCCTCGTGAATGTTAGGATTGTTTTCTCTAGCATGGGGCTGCAGCTTTCCACCCTCTGCCCTAAATCACAATAGCCTAAACCATCTAAAATTCCACTGAAGGGGCTGGCAAGATAGCTCAGCAGTCTAAAGCGCCTGCCTAGGCAAGCTTAGGTAAGCACAGAGGAAATGTAGGTTCTGAGAAAAATGTTATTGGCATTTTTGTGAGTCTAGCAAATTAATGTGTCAGTTTTTGGAAGTTGGACATTTTTACTGTGTTGGTTCTGTCTGTCCAAAACTATGGCATATCCTTCTAATTTCTAATTCCTTCTTCAAAGTAGTGTACTTTTCATTATAGAAGTCTTTCATTGCCTTGGTTAGGTTAGTTCCTAAGTATTTAACTTTTCTTGACGCTGTTGTGAACAGGATTATCTTCCTAATTTGTAACCAATTCAGCTCATTATTGCTGTCCAGGAATGCTACTGAATTTTGCATGTTAGTCTTCCATTCTGCTACACTACCGAATTTGGCTATTAATTCCAGAATACTTTTGGTGGAATTTTTTGGATAGTATTATCTGGAAATATGACAATTTGACTTCTTCTCTTCCTATATAAATGTTTTCTTTCTCTCCATGAGGAATATAATTATTATGTACTTCAAACAGTACTAACAAAAAACTTACTATGACTTTAATGTATGGAGAAACAAAATAATACAAATGTCTAGTAAAACTTAGGAGACAGGCATCACTCAATTACTAAACCTCACTCCACTTTTGATATTTTTATAATGATAATTTGTGTCCTGTCCATAAGTTGGGCCCTGTCCATAATTAGGGTTTCTCTAAATTGTCCACTACTCTTATAAAAGAGGACCCATTCTTGGCTTTAACTCCATTTTATCCCTCTAACCCTTTCTGAGTTTTAAAATCATTTTTCCTTCCTAGCTTATTTCAAATTACAGGAAAAGCAAGTCCTGCAGGCCCTCCTATAACCCTGGTAATAGAAACTGCCCGACCCCCACTCCAACAATAAGGTGTCCTGGTCCCCAGATGGACCCAGCAGAACTGCTGAGACCCAGATCAACCTGACAAGCCTCATAAGACAGCTGTGCACACCATTCATCCCCTACTCCCCTTGGCTTTGCCCTGTTTAATCCTGGAACTATTGTCAGTATGAGAAAGACATTTTTCTGGGAGTCATTAGAATGACTGTCTTCCCTGTATGGTTGTGCAAAATTCTCTCTCTCTCTCTCTCTCTCTCTCTCTCTCTCTCTCTCTCTCTCTTGCTCTCTCTCTCTCGCTTTCTGGCACTCGCTCTCACTCTCTCCCTCTCATGCTCACTCTCGTGCTTGCTCTCACTTTCTCCCTCTCCCTCTCGCTTTCTCTCTCTCTCTCTCTCGCTCACTCGCTCACTCGCTCTGACTCTGGCGCTCGCTCTCACTCTCTCCCTCTCGTGCTCACTCTTATGCTTGCTCTAGCTCTCTGTCTCATCTATTTCAGCTCTTTCTCTACTTGCTGGTCTCTTGAGGGAACAGGTGGCAGACCCAAGTCTGTTAAGACTCCAAGAGTGAGGCTTCTGGCCCAGACTCCTGGTAACAAACTTTCCTTTATCCTCACTGTCCACCCAATTTTCAGCCAAAGCTCCCCTTTTTTGCACAGAGAGAAAGTCAAACCACAGTAAAACCCTGTCCTCTGCCAGCCTGACCACAATAAAACCAAACTACTTGCTCCGCCCATCAAGTAAGCTATTTGGGGCCAGCTTGGGTGCACACTGGTGCTCCCAGAATGTCCCACATATGAGTAGCAAACTGTCTCCTACCTTCTCAGTTTGCACATGGTGTCACTGGATGGGATCTGGGCTTAAGCTGTCATTGGTGTGGTAACAAGCCAAGGGTCCAGCCTCTCTAACTGTCAAAAGATGACTCTTGCTTGCAGATCTCTTTTCTTTTCTGAAACTGAGTGATGTCTTTCATTTGAGCTAAGGTTGCATGTGATCCCTGCATGAATCCCAAGTGACCTCCAGGCTATGTCTCCCCTATGCCCCAGTGACACTGGCTGCCAACTCACCCACACCAGTAGCTCTTTGCCTTTATTTACACACATGGCTGTCATCTTCTACTCAATTGAAATTCATCCCATACACTTTACCTAGTCCCATAATTATCGTTCATATAAGTAGGGGGAAATCCTGGCACCATTCACGCCACAATCCCAGCACATACAAGTAGCAATCATAGACGATGCAGTCAATGTTTAAACTTTAAAAATATATTACAGGAGATGCATTATGGTAAAAGACACGTTTCTATCAGTCCCATTCACTTTGAACACCCTTATCCCATCCTTGCCACTTTCTTCAGCACTTCTTGAAGTCCTTTCTCGTGTCTTTCTGAAGTGACCAAAAATAAGGTTAATTCTGCTGCCAAGTGTCATCAACAGAAAGGCAGTCTCATAAAAATATTGTTCTGTGTCCTCAGCCATGTCTTCCACATGATCTGGCCCTGTGCCCCTTCTAGATCTTCCCCAAAGATAAAATGACCATGAAAGGTAAACGTTTTGAATCTATCCAGGTTATTGAGGCAACCACACCACAACTAAGAACACTTAGGTAGAAGCACTTCCAGAACTGCTTCGGAGAGAGGCAGAAGTGAAGGGAGGAATGTGGTTGAGCAAGGAAGGCAATGTCCCTTTTACTGGAAGGGCTTTTAAAATGTAAATATGCACCCTACGTTGTGATCCTGCCTCCTACTGCTCTCCCGCTGCCATGGGGAGATGCTCATCAAGATGTCTTTAACATCTCATTGCACTCTGCATGTTTTCCGGAAGACTCATCACTGATAGTCTTCACCAGCATTGCTTCCCATGTACACAGTCACGCCATGGTGCCCAGGTCCACTGGCTTTCTCCTTCATAAATAGGCTGAATTGATCAGAAGCAAGAAGAAAGCAACTTTAGTCTCTCTTTTTCCTAAGTTCATTCGATTGAAGAGTTGTGCTGAATCCTCTGAAGGAAATTGCAGTGGGTGCTCTACCTTTTTCAGTCATTCCTTTGCTAATAAATAATGTGATATCCATCCAGTTGTCATGTTGCCCCAAATTCAATTTACCTGCACCAACATACCACAAGCTCAGAAGCCTGAAGTGGAGAGTCAGGAAGAGGACCAGGATGTGCAGCTTTTGCACAAAGATTCTTTTGAGTTAAAGGCAACTGAGAATCTAAGAATCTTAACTGCTTAAGAGCAAAGCATAGGGCCAGCCAGATAACTCAGAGGATTAAAGCATCTGGTTAGGTAGACACAAGGAACAGGGTTTTGATATCAGGCCTGCACTGCTGGCCTCACCCCCAGGGCGCTGAGACAGTGATTGAGGCTGGGCATGGTGGTGCACACCTGTAATCCCAGCACTTGGGAGGCCGAAAACAGAAGAATCACTACGAGTCTGATCTATGTAGTGAGACCCGGTAGACCCTGCACTAAATACACAAAAAAGAGCAAAGCATACGTTCCCTTTGTGATTCCCCTTCATGAAGTTGTCTCTTGCTCCACATCTTCTCTACACCAAAAAAAGATAAGCAACATTTATTAGCAAAAATAAATCCAGGGGTCAGGGAGTTGGCTCAGTGGAATAAGCACTTCCCTGGCAAGCACAAGGCCTGAGTTCAGTCCCCAGTTCTGCCAAATCAATAAATAAATCCATTACTGAGGTGAATGACATTTTATATTGTGAAAGCATAATATAAAACACAGATAATCAACACTGATGCCATGAGTCCATACAAGCTGCAGCCATTTTATCAAATGTGCCTGTTTACCTACTCACAATTGGAATTAAAATGCAACCTCTTTCATATGACACCACATAATCACTTCACTTTCCTTATAAGGCCTAACTCTTGTTTCCATCTTTATAATTTTATCGGATTGGCAATGTTAAACAAACAGAATTATACAGCATGTGTCCTTTGACATTGGCCTGTTTCACTTACCAGATTTCCTTACAGTGCACACAGGTTAGGTTTATCAGGAGAGTGACTCACTGTAGACCATGGGGATCCCACAGTTTGATTAACTATGCAATACCTCTACCGAAGAGCATTTTGGTTTTGCTGCAGTTTGGAACAATGACAAATTCAGCTGCTACAACAACTTCTGCACAAGTTTCTTGTCGATCTACATTTTTACTTCTTTGTGAGAAATGCTCATAAGCGTGATGTAAATGATAGCACCCTATGTCAGCCATAGAGTCATAGGCCAGGGTAGAAAAGAATTCACTCTCTTGAGCTCAAATTCTCAAAAAAAAAAAAAAAAAAAGACACATTAATTTAGTCTAAATGATGTCCAATTTTAAGACAATGAAACGTGGTCAAGAATAAGAAGACAATTAACATATTGGAAATAACCATTTTATCAATATGAAAAGAGGTAGCTTCTAGAAAAACAGGAATTGAACATAGGGTTCTAAAGATATTATTAACTAACACTGACACAACATATTTCTGGTCCAGATATTTTGCCTGCTACCTCTCAGAGTCATCTTATAAAATTGTCACAAAATTTTTTTTTTTTTTTTTTTTTTTTTTTTTGTCTTTTTTGAGACAGGGTCTCACTATGCAGTTCAGGCTGTCCTTAAGCTCACTTTGTAGCTCAGGCTGGTCTCGAACTCACAACAATCCTCCTGCCTCAGCCTCCTGTCACAAATCTTTTATGAATTTTTCTAATAAAAAAACTAAGATTTTAGAAACAGAGCAACCCAAGTGGAAGAGTGGAGATTGGGGCCCTCTGCTTACCCCAGAGCCTCAGGTCTCAGTTGTCCTGTGTCAACATCAATAAGCAGAAAAATAAAGGCAAGAAGCAATAATGCAAGTG
>PVKA01040137.1:0-18966 GCA_004027165.1 Ctenomys sociabilis | reverse complement strand
GGTGTGATGGGGGGGCGAATAAAGGAAGCTGGATTTGAGCAATACATACTAAATGCTGTGTCAGAATATTACATGAAACTCATTAATATGCACAATGAATACATGTTAATAAAATGCAATAAAATAAGAATTACAAAATATTGTAGTCTAATACCTTGGTAATCTATATGTGTACAGCATTTTCTCATTTGGTTTTTAAAAAAATGATACTCAGGTTAAAGCCAGTCTTTGCAGTGGACTTAGGTTCTCAGCTAAGTAGCTGTTTTGCATGGCCACCGGATTATGTCCAAGCTCCGACTACACGTTAGACATCATTAACATGGTAGAGCTGCCCTACCATCTCGCAACCTGAATGTAATCCCAACGCATCACAGAACTAAAGTGGCGACACTGTCGCACCCCTCCGCATAGCTGTGAGGCGATGGTTCCTGACCCACCTCGGGCTGCCGGTTCTGCCCTGTCCAGCGGTGCTCTTGAGGACAGCGCACTGTTTGGAGGCCCTGTCATTCTTTTCCAGTCTCTCTGAGGCAGACTCCTCTATGTCATTTCTTTCTCTTTCCCCTACAAGCTGCTCACTGTGAACTTTGCCAGTTGCTACATCTGTGTCCTTTCCTTGTTTTCTTTCATTCCTCTTTCTTCAAAGAGCACGGCTCTTCTCTTGGCTGTAGTGACCGCTGTTAAATCTCTCTGTGTCATTTTAGGCTCTTATCCTTGCCTCATCCTTGTTCTCTGACCCTGGATGGCAAGCTCACTATTAATATATCTTCATAACCAGTACAAGGGACGTCACTTGAAAGTCCCTAGGGTGAACACAGCGTCATGCTTTCTAACTGCTTCCTTTCTGGAATGCTGTGATACTTGTAACTTTTCTTTCTTTAACTTTTATAGATACTAAGCTCCAATCTCTATTGCTTCTTTGATTTCTTACATTCAAAAACTCAACTTACAATAAAAATGAAGTGTATTGACTGTCTTGTAGGTTTACATTTAAGTTTGATGAGGACATTTGGGGACAACTGATACCATGGCATTTCCCCAGAATGTCCACACCTATACTGCTTGCTCTCCTTTGTTTACCATAGTGCGGGGGAGAAAGAAAGTGAAAGTTTGGTTTCTGGGAGCTTAAGCTATGTTGGAGAATGGTAAGCTCCAGAGCCAATGGAGCTTGATTTTAATGAGCTTTCCTAATGAGTGTTTGGTTATGCAAATGAAAGCCATAGGCTGAGACAGAGGTAGAAAGTGACATTTTCTGTTAAAACAAACCAACAAATTGGGAAGTAATAAAGACTCAAGGGAAAGGTGGTCCATGTAACACAGCAGGGAGCTGGGTGGATTTTCCAGAGGAGGCTTCCAAGGAGGAGTTGCTAGTTTTCAGGGATGGAAACACCTGGTAGAACATGGATGTCCATATTCAGTTTCAATATCCTTTTATTTATTTTTTTATTTTTTTTTATTTTATTTTACTGAACTACCGTTTCAATATCTTGCTTAGCAGCACAATATATCTATAAAACGCGACTGCCTTGAACCTTCAGTAAAGTTTTACACAAACAAAACATGTTCTGAGTTGATAGGAAGCAAAGACAGGCTTAAGCCATAGATTCTAAAGTGCAAAACAGGGTGCACCCAAAACAGAAATAGGGCCAAAAGTGGAAATGTGGAGAAACTTTAGAAAAATATTCGATTTCTATAATGCTTAGGGTGTGGATCACCTTCATATAACTCTCAAAGGTGATTTTTAAGCTGCCTTTTAGATTAAATTTTTTATTAATGTTTTTAAAGATCTCTTTTATGTACTGAGTACAGGGTTTCACTACACAGATCGGTCTTGTAGTGACCCTCCTGTGTTCAGCCTCTCAAGTGCTGGGATTGCAGGCATACATGGGCTGGCCACAAAGCATGCCAGGGATTGAATCCCAGTCCCTGCGTCTGCCTAAGCACATGCTTTAATCTGCTCAGCTATCTGGCTGGCCCTGTTATTGGGGTTTTAAAATCTGCCTCTTCCCCCTGCTACCACCTGTACCAGTAGACACACCATCACTGCCTCCTGTGAGTTCTTTGTCTCCGTCACTTCTAGCCATACATAACCATTTAGTATATGTGCTGCCGAAGCAAGCACATATACATATCCATTTAATCTGTCAGAGTTCGGATTGGCTTTGTGGACTTCAAGTATGAATATCTGCTACCAATGAGCTGTGTGATTCCAAGTTGGGTCCCTTCGTGTTTCCTACTTAACACTGGACATTTGATAATAATTTCTCCTTCTGAATGTTACAGTGTTTTATAATTACTGCGGATCGAACTCTAGACCTTGCATTTGCCAAGCAGACACTTATGCTGCTGAGCTACCTCCTCAGGGCCTACATCCTTTTTGTGACAAAAGAACACTGACTATTCTTGAGAACTTATGGGAAGTGAATTGTGAGCCAAGACTTTATCTTATAGCTTGTGAAAAAACACAGAGTGTAGAAAGATGGATATCTTGGAGATTTTTTTCTAGCTTCAGAAGTTTGTAAGGCTTCAGTTACTTAAATCAAACTTATAAAGTACAGTTTTGTATCATACACATTTTATCCATGGTGTGCTAATTTGTTTTTGTGGCTTTACTGGGTCCAACTGGCTGTATTATGTCTATTTCTTCTTTTAATTAGAAGCATTTACTATTAAACTGAAGATTAAATATTAAAAAAAATATATATAAATGATGTTGAACTACAGAAACTTTACATTTGAAAGCTGCCTGCTTTGCTTAAGTGTGACTTTACTCTTTGTCTCCAGCAGATGGGGCTAGGGAAAGGATTTTGCCAGGCTCCAGCTGCTCAGCGAGTTTCTTTGAGGTATCTGCTTTATTCCATGTTTCTGTAAGATCGTTAAGCAGCTCTGTTAACTAGGAATTATGATCCCAGTTTTGTAGGTGGGAGAAATTGAGGCCTAGAAGGTTATGCAGCTTCACCAAGTGTGCATGAGTAAGTACTAGGTGTCAAAGCTAAGATCAGAGCAGGAGTCCATTTATTTGCCTCCAAATCCCACACTCTGTACTGTTTCTTCCAGAAGCAGAAAAACGCTCTTCTCAGCTATGTTCCCTAGATTGTAAAGCAATGTGATTTTTTTTTTTACATTGAAGGTGAACTGATGATGAAGCAAGTTAATAAAGAGAAAATCAAATGTATAGATTTCAGCAAGACTATGTGATCAGATCAGTGACATAAAACAGAGGTGCTCACAGGAATTTTAAGAATCAAAAGAAAATTTATGTGTGGGATGAACAAGCACCATAAGAATTAAAAGATATTCTCTAAGTAGGATATTTTATGATTTGGCATGTTATTGCTTTTGAAATTATATATATATATATATATATATATATATATATATATATATATATATATATATCAGGATAGATATACAACTACTTTCTCTTAGTTCAATGAGATGAAAGATTTATACTAACGGTGTAACAGTATTTGGACAGGATATCATGTCTGCATTGAGCAATTGTTTCTGTCTTTTACCTAACTTTCTTTCTCTCCCTCTGGTCTTGCATTATATGCTCAGATAGCTTTGTATTTGTTATGTGAAATACCTGAAGGACAAATTTTTTTCAAGTGATTATTTTAGATTTATAGCTATTTTATGGCTTAAAGAAATCTTTGTGTGAAATGTGCTCGCAAATAATAGGAACAGACTGGAAACTAAAAGACAGCAGTTTTTCTTGCTGTCTAAGGTCTTTTGGTAGAAGCAGCCAATCGGTGTAGGTATTACTTTAAAAATGGAATTTATTTATGTTACTGCTGTTGTTCTGCTCGCAGTTGAATAGAAAACCATACTGTGAGTTTTGCTATATAAAAATAAACAATACAGCTGGAAAATATCTGACACAAAGTGTTTCTGCAAAAGAAAATTTGAAATGATAATTGTCGCACAGGACTACAGCTCCCAGAGTTGTTCTTTGTGATATTGGGTTAATCAAGTCTCATAAAGACCTGAGAACTAAGATAGCATTAAAATAATTATTAAAAGAGATATATATCTTCAGCAACTGAAACAGTCAATTTAAGTGCTTTTTCATTTTCTACCCCTGGAAATAACTCTGAGATAAGATTACTGTGGTGTTAGAATTAGCGGTGTGACATAAGCAATGCTATTGTTCTTTCTAAATATAGCCTCGGTGGTTGGAAGCACAGGGCCAACTTTTTCCCACTTATCTGCCTTTCAGTGATTTCTTTTCAAGACATTTTCTCAGGGCTACCTAGAGCTTTCAAATGGACATATGGTTAATAAAAAAATATGCACTCCTCTACGAGTTATGCAACTAGGGAGGGCTGGCACAGGAATGGAGTATGTATATTACAGACCAAAGAGTCAGTCAACCAACAGACCACCAGATTGTCTGACTGGGGAGCACTCAAGACCTGGACAAAGAAATCCACTAACTAGTAGGAGAGAAGTATATAAATAGGGAAGTCACACAAGTGCTTGCGGATCACTGTCAGGGGGTGAGACTACAGAATGTTAAAGCCTTGGGGTGCTGAGTGGGTGTCGTGATCCGGCTCCCCTCATTCACTCCTTTGTGGAGTGCAGTGCCACTGTTCCTCTCCTTCCACATGAAGTGTGAAGAAACCTGTGACTTGCTCTTCACTAGAGCAGAAGGCCACGGCGGTGGCAAGCATGTGGCTCTGTGTGTAGAAAGGGATAGGCTTGGAGCTTCCACTCTTTCCTCCTTGCTGCCTTTAAAGACAGATACTTCCACGCTGCTTAACTTTGCTGCAGAGGAGGCTATGCAGCAGGGGACTGGGAGCAGCCTCTGATCAACAAAAAAAGGGAGACTCTCCATTTGGCAGCTTGCAAGGAGCTAAGGTTGCCACTGATCATGTCGGCTTGTAAGTGGGCTCTTCTCCAGTGAACCTCAGATGAGAATGCAGGCCCCGACAATACTTCTCTTGGAGAGAATTTAAGTGGCAACATCTGGAATCCAATCCATTAAAACTGACATAATAACTATATATTAATCTGGATGCTAAGTGTGTGATATTATGGTTACACAGTAAGGCATTAAAATATTGAAGCATAAAACTTACAGTTTGATACTTGGTATTGCCTAACCATGTCTCACAAACCTTCACCTACTGTCAAAGGGAAAATAATGAGAGGGTTCACACTAAGTCCTTTTTCTGCTAGCTCAGCTCACATCTTCTTTCTTACTTACAGCCATGTAGTATTTTCTGTTATCTTGACATAAGCATCCCTACACATAGCTCTGCTCGGGAGCTTCACACACCATCGCCTTTTGCCATCCATCTGAAGTGTTGCAGCTCGGATGCTTATAACAAAAGGTTAACAAGAGAAAAGCAAAACAAATGTAATGAATCACTCCCTGAAATCTGGAATCCAGACACTGTAAAATAACAACTTGTAGAGAAAAAAGTGAAGCAGATCACCAGGAAGTGGGAAGGAACTGGTGGAAAACTTCGAAGCTACAGAGAGTTTGCAAATGATGGCTGCAACACGCAGAAAGGAGGAACAATGGGGACTCTTTCCGCAGTCTTCGCCTGAAGCTCCAGCGGAGGTAAACCTGGCTCCCGAGAAGAAAGCAAAATGGCCACCATTAGGAGGCCTATGGCCTTTGTGAACTACAAAACCAGCCTGGGGTCAGCCACAAAGGGACTCCTTTCATGTCACAGTCAGTGGCTGGGGAAGTTTGCAGCAGGGACTCTGGCTGTATCACCAGGGAGTACATGGTCAGGTGCTATTTTGAGATAAGGTTGATATTTAAATCTAGGACTCAGAACAACTAAAAAGCAACTGTATGTCAGGGCTCCTAGTAATCAGGTGAGAGACAGCCACACGAGACACCTGTGGACAGGGAGAGCTGGAGAGAGAATGCTGGAGAAGTTCAAACGAAGGCCTCAGCTCCCATGGTAAGGTGCCTTTATGGACTGAGATGCACGCAGACTTGTATGTGTGGACATACCTGATGCTATTAGGTACTAGAACCTGTACCTGGATCTGTGCATGGAGCATAGCCCTGTGGCCTTGCCGCTTTCCCTATCTACCAGGGGACACATCTAGGTGTGGCCATTGGGAGAGTCAGGAGTAAATAAAATGGCCTCTGGAGTAGGGTTACACCTCCCACATCCACAGGCCTTAAGGGTGGGCAGAGGAAAACAAGAGCTGCTGGAGTCCAAGAGAACCTAGAAGGAAACAACCCAAACAATAGAGAGAAAAAATACATATATTTTCTGTTTTTGTACTCACTTTTTCTTCCGTTTCTTACCCTCTTTTTGTTTTTCTTTTCTTTTATACTTCCAATATTTTTCTATTTTTATTATTCGTAGTTTTCTTTATTTTGTATTTCTCATTCTTTTCTGTTACCTTTACCTAATTCTATACATATCTTACTACTCCATAATCAAGAGATCAATAGAGACTCTTTCCCCCCAAGTCATCTTCCTAGTGCTTTTCAAACAAGCTCTACAAGTAGAAAAAAAGTGACCTGGAGACTAAAAGGGCAGGGAGGGACTTTGTAAATTATTGTGTAACTCTAAATTTAAAAAAAAAAAAACTCTTCCTATCATATCATAGTCAAAATACCAGGCACAGAAGACAGGGACAGGATCTTAAATGCTGTTAAAGAAACGCAATGCTTTGTGGCCGAAGAGCCCATGGCCCAGTCTGCCTTACAAAGTTTGACTCATTTGAATTATCATAGACCCATTCGTATGAATGTTAAAGCCTAGAAGAGCTTGAGCAAATATTTCAAGCCCTAAATGATAATAATTTCCAACCCAGACTTATATGTCCTATAAGACTTGGTTCCAAAATTCATGTAGAAATAAGCTATTTCCATGATAAAGAGCATCTCAGGCAAGTCATGGCCACCAAGCAGACCAGCACTACAGAATGTTCTCAAAGATATCCTTGGAGACAACGATGTCAATACTTCCCCAGAAACCCAATGAATGAACACATCAGCAGAGCGATCAGAGAAAGTGCAGAGATGGGGAAACAGCAACAGGAAGCAGTGTCAGGAATATGTCATTCAGTAATGACTCTTGAATGTGAATGTTCCTAATTCCCCTATCAAAAATACAGATGGGATGCTGAGCCATAAAAGAAGACTCAGTGATATGATGTGCACAAGAAACACATTTAATAAAAAAAAGAAACACACAAATTGAAAGTCAAAGGATGGAAAACAATATTCTATGTAATAGAACTTGAGAACAAGCAGAAGCAACTATCCTAACTTCAGACAATAAATTTCAGGCCAAAACTGATCAGAAGAGGCAAAGAGCATTCCTACACACTGGCAAGGGAATAGTTCAACAGAAAGAGGTAATAATTACATATATACAGGAAATACTGGCATGCCCAACTTCACCAAACAAATCAGATAAACAACATAACTGTAATGGACAACATCTATATCTACTATCAAAACTAGGCAAATCAACTAGAGAAAAAAATTCACCAGAGAAATATGAGTTGAACCAAACCTTTGAACAAATAGATTTAATAGGTATCTACAGGGTATTCTACCCAACAACAGAATGAACATTCTTCTTAGCAGCACATAAGACGTGCTCCAATATAGACTGCCTGCTAGCCCACATAGCATGCTTAAGTAAATGCAAGCCTTAAAATTGTCCTGTGCATCTTATGAGATCATAGGGAAACAAATGTAGAAGTCAATGGCAACAAAACCCACTTAAATTATGCAAATGTATGGAAATTGAATAATACCCTCTTGAATAATCAGTGGATCATCAAAACAATCAAGAAAGAATGTAGGCAGTTCCCAGAAACAAATGATATATGGCAGTACAATATACTGGGACACATGGGGCACAATAAAATCAGTCCTTACAGGGAAGTTTATAGCTGTGAATGCCCACATCAATAAAATACAGCCAGCACAAATAATCCAACAATGCACCTCAAAGTTGCAGATAAACAAGAGCAGTTTAAATCCAAAGCTAATATGAGAAGGAGATTATAACAATCAGAGCAGAAATTAGTCAATTGAGACTGAGGAATGAATACAAAGCACGAATGAAGTGAAAATCTGGATATTTGAAAGAATGAACAAAATAGACAAACCCCTAGGAGAGATCTAAATCAGTGCAATCAGAAATTAAAAAGGGTAAATAATGATGGACTGTGCCCAAATCCAGAAGACTAGGAATTACTTTTAGAATCTGTACTCTAAGAAATGGAGAATTCAGCAAAAAAGTGAGATTCCTCAATTCAAATGAATACCTAAGGCAAGCCAAGAAGATATGAAAACTGAATAATCCAATACGAGGCAGCAAGATTGATAAAGTAATGAAAAATAGCTACTAAGAAGAAAAGGACAGGTCTTTGTAGATTCATTCCTGAATCCTGTAATAATTTTATGGAAGATCTAATGTCAACATTCTTCCAACTTTTAATGAAGTCGTTAGGGAAGGAATACTCCCGAAGTCATTCTTGGAGGCTAGCATTATCCTCATTCCAAAAATCAGAAAAGGACCTAGACAAAAAAGAAAACTGTAAGGCCAATGTTTTTAAGGAATATAGACACACAAAAATTCCTCACAAGATTTTGGCAGGCAGGATATAACAAATCATCAAAACAATCTCATATGCTGACCAACCAGACATCAAGCTAGAGATGCAGGAATGGTTCAACACACACAAATAAAAAACGTAATTCATCATGTAAACACACAAGTATGAATATCACATGATCATCTCATTTGGTATAGGAAAAACATTTGACAAATTCCAACATACACTCATTATAAAAATCTGGAAGGAAATGGATACTGAAGGACTCTGTCTCAATCTGATAAAAGCCAATTCAGAAATGGGCATCTGAGATGAATACAGACTTCTCAGAGGATGAAATTAAAGAAGTGAATAAATATATGAAAAAATGCTCCACATCGCTAGCCATTCGTGAAATGCAAATAAAAACAACACTGACATAACATCTCACTGCAGAAAGAATGGCTAGCAAAAGGAAATCAACCAAGAACAAATGTTGGAGAGGTTGTGGGGAAAAGGGAACACTCCTCCACTGCTGGTGGGAATTTAGACTGGTACAACCATTGTGGAGATCAGTGTGGAGACTCCTCAAAAGAGTAGGACTGGCAATCCCATTCAAGCCGGCTATCCCCCTACTGGGAATTTTCCCAGAGGAACTGAAAACATTATATCATAGTGATATATGTGTACCTATGTTTATAGCAGCACAGTTTGTGATAGCAAAATCATGGAAACAAGCAAGATGTCTGTCACATGAGGAATGGTTGAAAAAGATGTGGTATTTCTATATAATGGAGTATTACTCAGCTATAAAGGATGATAGACTTGAGGCATTTATATTGAAGTGGATGCCACTTGAACATATATTTGTAAGTGAAATAAACCAGACACACATGTGCAAATAGTATATAGTCTCCCTAGTGTAAGAAGTCAAAAGACGAAATACAAATAGAAATGTACAACAACAACTAAAAAGAATTGAGTCATATAGTTAGGGCAAACTGAACAGCAAATGCTGCAGGGTACTAATCAGCTTTTCTTCTGGATGGTTAACAATCTAAGTTCACAGGTCAAAATTGGAGAAATAGAAGAGCCACAAGGCCAGCCAACATTTTGGCCCTAGCCTTTCAAGGTCAGCGAAGACTCGGTACATAGGTGAACCTGTACTATAACATGAAACTCAGTTTTGCCCCAAATTTTTTGATCTAGGAGATTATGGAGTCACAGAAGAAAGAGACTGATGATATATGGTGTGCCTGGGAAGAGTCACATGGAAAGAAAACTTTCTCTCAGGTTCTCACAGAGGGCAAACTGGTCAAGCATTGGCTGTGACTCATCCACATGGACCACACAGACAAAGGATCTACAGAGTAAGGTACAGGATTACACGATAAACTCTGAGGGGACTTCACTGACCTCATCAGAAATAAAAGCTCCATCTTTTGGTATATAGGTCTTGCTCTATCTCGTTCTTAACCATCCTGCAGAAAAGTATAAAAATGAGGCATATAACAGGGGGCCATAATAATAAGTTAAGGTGTAAATGGCTTTAGTCAACAACTTCTTCAGATAAGTCACTATTATTGTGGAATGCTGGACTGTATTGGATTGTGTTGCCGAGTTCAGGCACCTAAATTGGTTTAATGACAATGGAGTGCCCATCTCTGACAGTTCTAGACAACAAAGGGGGATACAAAGGAAGAATCATGATGTGTGTGTATAAACAGTACAGTTAGGATAAATATGCTGTGCTTCTGCATAATTCTATGAGAAGCAAGATTTGCACTAACAGTTGTTGGACAAGATATTATGTCGGCTTCTAGTACTATGGACAACCACTAGGAAAATAAGATAGAAAGTATTAATTATTGAATCTTTGATTTAATTCAGGTTTAAAAAATAAGATAAGTGAATAGCTACACTCTCTTAATTCACTGATTAGAGACATCTGCTATAATAATGTCTGTAAGTATAATATCATGTATGCACCTTGTACGATACCAAAACATTACGAAAACAGTTTGCAATGTATTAATTTATCTAATCTGTCCTGTTAATTTGTCTTGAAACTGTCTCATTGCTATTTGTTCTTCAATAAAATAAATAAATAAATAAAAGAAAACCTGATTGCTGAAATCATATCAAATAGGAAAAATCTGAGAGGTTTCCCTATATAGTAAGAAAGAACAGAAGGATATCCACTATCACTACTTTAGCTCAGTATAGTTTTCGAAATTTTAGCTACAGCAGTCAGTCAGGAGAACGAAATAAATGGGACATGTGTAGAAAAGGAGAGTGAAAGCATTCTTACTGGGAGTGACATCATCCTCCACAAAGAGGAGCCCATAAAATTCCTCTAAAAACCTCCTAGAACTAATAACCAAATTCAGTAACATAGTAGGCTATAAAGTTAGTGCACAAAAGCTGCTAGCATTCTTATATCCCAATAAGAAACTAACCGAGAGGGAAGGGAAATAATACCTTTAAGGAAATAACTTTCACAATAGCATCAAAAATTAAATAACTAAGAATTATCCCAACCAAGAAAGTAAAATACCTCTATAATGATAACTACAGTACTTGGAACAAAAGAGATAGAAGCAGATAACAGAAAATGGAGTGATATCCCCTACTTTTGGGTAGATAAAACCAATATATTTAATATGGCAAAACATTCCACACTAATACACAAGTTTATTGTACTTATCATCAACATATCAGTGGCATTTCTTAGAAGATTAGAGAAAATCCTAACATTTAAATGGATCAGTACAAACTCTTGAACAGCACAAATAATGACTGACAACAAGAGAAAAATAGAAGAAATCACAATTCTAAATTTCAAATTGCAATACAAAGCCATCATCAAAAAACAGCATGATTTTGGCCAAATGAAATCAAGCCAAATCAAACCAAAGTGAAGCAAACCAAACCAAACCGAGCTAAACCAAACCAAACCAAACCAGAGACATGGATCAACGGAAGAGAACAGAGCATGCGGAAACATGTCCAAATACATAATCTTTGACAAAAGGGCCAAACACTTACCCTGGAGAAAAGATAATCTCTTTTTAACAAATGATACTGGAAAAACTGGCAATTCCACCTACAGAAGATGGAATCTTGATCCCTAAATTTTCAATAAAATCAAATGTATCATTGATCCATTAAAACAGAAACACTGAATGTTATAGGAAACAAAAAATTGCAAATTGTGAAGACACAGTTCTAAGAAAGGACTTTCTTCACAGAACCCTAATGCACAAGAGGTAATAGTACGAGTCAAGAAATGAGATTGTATCCAATTAAAAAGCTTTTGCAGTTCAAAGGAAATGACCCACAGAGTGAAGAAATAACCTACAGAATAGGGAAAAATTTTCCAGCTGTTGCTTGGACAGAAGATTAATATCTAGACTATATAAATCTTCAAAAAATTAGACTCCTCAAAATGAAACCACCCAATCAAAACATGGGCTATTGAGATGAACAGACACTTTTCAGTGTTAGGTATGAACCCATGCACCCAGCCAGACGAGGCATTCTAATGTGAGAAGAAGGTTTATTGGGGGAAGGAGCGAGCAGGCTGGCTGTCTAGTGGACCAAGACAGCCCCGAACAAAAGGGGGCAGGGTATTTTACAGGGTTTTTAGGGGAAGGTGTTTGCAGGCTGGAAGAGCCAAGGAGAGCCGATCTTGGCAGGGCTACCTGGTCTGTGGGGACTTTTGAGGTGAACAAAAGGAGAAGTACGGTTTTTCCTGGCTCTGGTCCAAGGTACAAAGTTGGGCGGAACTGTTTCTGCTGTTTCTTTCTTTTTTTTTTTTTTTGGTGGAACCAGCGATTAAACTCAGGCCCTTGCACTTGCCAGCGAAGCACTTATTCCACTGAGTCATCTCCCAACTTGGGGCCAAAAGGAAGTGAGCCTTGGAGTTAGGGTGAGGGTCCTGATTTGTCATTCAGAAGAAAAAGTACAAATGATTAGGAAATACTTAAAGACAGCGTTTAACACCTCTGGCCACTGGAGAAATGGAAATTGAAACAGCACTGAGATCCCAACTTGCCACGGAAAGAATGGCCATCTTCAGGAAACCAAATAACAAACGCTGTCAAGATGTGGGGGAAAGAAAGAACCCCCTGCCTACTGTGGGAACAATCATGATGGAAATCAGTACAGAGATTCCTGAGAAAATTAAGACAAGAAATTCTATTTGACCCAGTTCTTCTCCTCCTCGGTATCTTCCTGAAGAGTTAAAATCAACACATTACTGTGATAGATATGTGCTCATCTATCAGCACAAGTCACAATAGCTAAATGTGGGAGGAAGTCTTTGAGTCTATTCACAGATAAATAGAAAAAGAAAATGCAGTATTTATATACAATAAAGGGCTACTTTGCCATCAAGAAAAATAAATTTTAGTCACCTGTAGGAAAGTGGATGTACTTTGAGATCATAATAGTAAGTGAAACAAATAAATAAGATACACTAGCTTAAATATCTTATAATTTTTCTTGTACAAGAAACCTGAAATACAAATAAAGAGAAATATAAAGAATAGATACTGCTAGCTTCTCAGACAACTAGATACAGGAATATAAAATTGATTAAATAATGTAAGCACTAACTGTTCCTTTTAATGAACTAGTAGAAATTAGTAGTACAATTATCTTAGCTATTGTGTGTGTGTGTGTGTGTGTGCGTGTGTGTGTGTGTGCATATTTTAATCATCCCTTCCTTCTTTTCTCCTTTGCCCCACTTTCTTTCCCTTTCAAAATACCTATTGTACCATTTGGATCTTATTTACTATTTCAGTTTCTTATACTGGGGAGATAATATATGCACAAGGTCTGATTTATTTCACTTATGAGCATGGTCTCTATTTGCATCCATTTACCTATAAAAGCCTCAAGTTTACAGGATAATACACAATTTGATGTATCACATTCTGAATCTCCTCCCCCCACACATTAAAAAAAATCCATCGATGAATTATTTGACCAAGGAAGATATTTGCCAGGCCAGTCAAATATTCTTTCCTAAATACATAATTTCAAGTGTAGGAAAAAAGAACCATAGATAAGGTAAGAATATGAAGCTGACAGTATTACAGAATTGAGACCAGAGTTAGTGCCACTATGCCAAACAGGAAAAGGGAAGACTGAATCATGGGAGAACAAATCTGGAGCTGGACTTCAGAGAGAAGACAGGGGAGAGACTCCAGAAGAACCTGAGGTGGGCGTGCCTTCAGAAAAAAGGGACTAGGGAGACTCCCCTTTCTTTGTGTCAGTGCCTCTTTTCTTTAACCCAATTACACATTAACAATAGACACTATGTTTTTACATTTACATTTTATTTATATATGATTTGAATAGGTGATTCATAGTTACTGGCTTAAATATACAAACTAGAAACAACCCTCTCATCACTTTGCATTTTATCTGTAGTCTCCACTGCCTGTCTTCTCATGAAAACTATCAGTGTTTCTGGTCTAATGGTGATTCATTCAAGCACTAGCATGTATTTAAGCAAAAATTCCTTCTCCTTTCACTTAGTGCTGTCTTCTTGTGTGTACTATTCTGTACCTTGATTTCCCCTCCACTTATCTCTTAAGTTAAAGACTTCCCATATCAACACTATAAAATTATTCCTTTACAGTTTTCACATCTTTATATAACTATAGAATTCTTTCATATGAGTTTGCTACATAATTGGCATAACTGGTTCTTTATCATCTGTTTTCTCTTGTTGCTTATTAAACTTTCATTTCATTTTTAATTGTTATTATGATGTATGTAGGTGTGCATTCCTTCATTTATTTTGTTTGGGCTTGCTACACTTGAAAGTATGATTAATATGGCTCATTCAGTTTTATAAGTTCCTCACCATGATTTCTTTGTAATAGTTTTGGATTTATGTTTGTAAGTCTAAACAATCTTTCTCTTTCCCCCCCTATGTTTTTCCAACTAGCCCCTGGGTTAATACTTAGGAAAAGTGTTGGTTGTGGAAGAAAAATTGGTAGAAAGGAGAAACTAACCCTGTCATTGAACCTCCTCTAGATCCTAACCTGTAATGCCAACTGTGTACATAACTCTGAAACACATGGATCCCTCCTGTCATGGCTGCCTGTGTGCCCATCTTCCTGTGGTATCACCTCCTCTGCTTTTTGGAACTGAGCAAGTTTCAGGACGCTGCTGCTGCTGCTGCTGCTGCATTTTTCATCTTGTTTGTCTCACCACGAACCATAAGTCAGGATTTCACCTCCAGAGATGCTCATTTTCTTTCCCTATTATGTAAGAAGCTTGTTTTCTCACTGCCTCTGTGGCTTCATCTCTGCTTCTGCCCACTTTTATTTCTGCTCTGTGTTCCTCAGTTGTTTTTTTTTTTATATTATTTTTTTTTCCATTTATTTTTATTTTATTGAAATACAAATGTCAATCAGACAGTTTCAAAACACCATAACCATACAGAGTCAATGAAATAATACATTGCAAACTGTTTTCATAATGTTTTGGTATTGTACAAGGTGCAAGTTTTGACAGCATGTACACCTATTTAATATTTTAGGTTTTCACCCTTTACTCTCTGTGCAAAAATTGAGCCAGTGATTCCATATCTTATTCTCTGACTTGGTTTGGATAATTTCCAAGAAAGACAAGGATTGACAGCAATCTTTAAATTACCATCTTTAAACTTGTAGTGATTTTATTGTTTATTGAATGTCATCTACATGTCAGGTTCAACTAGGATGGCTATTGCAGAGTGAACTACAAGTTATTTAGAATGTGTAGGAATCTGATCTTGGTAGACTTTTTATCCATGTGAACATTTTAAATGCTACAATTACATTTTTTAAAAAGTGAAATAGTCTATTTTACTGTAGAATTTTATTAGTATTAAAAGTTTCTAGATTCAGTTTCACAACTTACATCAGTAGTCCCTTTACGACACCTCAAATCATAAGATGACAAACACTTTTCATTATTTTGTATAGCCAATGTAATATAGCATAAACCCTGGTGGATAATTAGTGCTGCATATACTGAGCCTTCCGTGCTGCCTCCTTTGTGCTCATTACCTGTTGCTTCCTCACAATAGCCCGCTTTTATCTACGTTGTCCATCAGATGAAGATAGCAGGATCAGAGAATTTATTTTTAATTAATTTTATTGAGAAAGAAGTAGCAGTGAGACAGTTTCAAAACAGGTTAGTAGGACAGTTACAATGATTAATACATTGCATATTGTTGTCTTTGTAGTAGTTATTCAGAGTACAAGATGCAGACATGATGTCTTGTCTAAACACTTAGTATATAAATCTTTCTTCTCACTAAACTAAGAGAAAGTAGCTGCATATCTATCCTATTTAGTATATACAGTTATATATATACATACATATATCTATATATGTATGTATATATATTTCACTGTAAAATGGTCCTTTATTTATATTCCCCTTTTTTTTTTGTCAGAGATGGATGTTCCATTACCATTCAAATATTGTAGGATGTGTGAATACAGCAAAATAATCCAATGTAGTCCAGTAGTCCATAATAGTGGTGTGTTATCTGTAGGACTGTCAATGTCAGAAGTTGTTGACTTGAGCCTTTTATAGCTCAGCATATTAACATGGCTTTACTTATTATACTTCATTTTTATAGTTTTCTGCTGGATGCTTAAGACCAAAATAAAGCAAAATCTATATAACAAGAAATGTAACTTTTGTATTTGACAATATCAGTAAAGCCTGAGAGAATGTTTTCTCTCCATGTGACTCTCCTTAAGCACACTCTATATCATCGATCACCTTCCTCTGTGGCCCCATAATCTCTTTGGTCAGAATATTTGCAGCATCAAAGAATTTAAATAACCCAGGCAAGATGGGTGGTAGAAATACCTGACACCCAGATCTATGGACTGCCTAGCTTGGGCTCTTTATCAGTCTCTCACTATATCTAAATACTACTGCTTGCATTAAACATCCCTGCTTTTAATTCTAAAATAAAACTGTATTGAAAAATAAAATAAAACTGTGCTGCTTCTTAGAGTGTTTGTTGGTTTCTTTTCCCCCATTTTCTTACAACAACTTTGCAGTAGAAAGCCTCACTTACAGTCAGATTAGTGCTTATCTCAATGGAAAGTATTATTTAAGATTGTGTTGCTTACTTACTCACCCTACACTTAAAATCTATGTTTCTTACAGTAATGTGGCTTTGTAAACTCTTAGGCAGCTTCCTTTTCCAAGTCTTTTTCTAACAGATTCCTGTTAGTCTCTCTGGATTTTGAAGAGGGAATATTATGTTAACTATGTAACATTATGGCTTGCTGTAGCTTGTTAAAGGAAATATCTAAAGGCAAATGAGACTTTTTCTTACTTGTTGTTATCAGAATATGATGTTGATAAGTTATGATATCACTGAAATCTCTTCTTCAGTTTTCAGAAAAGGAGATGCCTACATTGGATCAGTATGCTGAGATCTATTGGAGAAACTACTCTGAAGAATGAAAGAGAAAGTAGGAAAAGCAGTCAGAGAGGCCTTGATTTGGATTTGAAGACTACAAAGACAGACAGAGGACAGCATGCAGAGAAGGCATTGTTTCATGGAGTCTTCCTGAGAAACAGTCATTAGTACCAATCAAGAACTCCAGAGTGAAATCCAGCAACGAGACAATTTTCACACGGGGCCAGATTAGACAGAGCCAGTGACACTCTCACAATGACACTGGCCAGAAAGCCCTGTTAGAAGTGTGGCTTCTGGCCTCCCAGTGGAGGAAGCCGCTCTGGGCAGTCAGGCCACTAGTTCTCCTCAACACTGTCTCTTGAAGAAGGTGGCTGGGGTGTCTCCAAGGTCGTCACAGGATTTGACGCCTTCCTGGCAAAAATGTACTCACAGCAGTGGTGCAAGAGAACATCAAGATAAGGTAATAAAACAAATCACACCTTGACTCATGTATTTAATTAAAATGATCTCATGGTTCAGTATACAACTAGATTTAAATTCAAACACTCAGTAAAGATCAAGGAGTGTGTGTGTGTGTGTGTGTGTGTGTGTGTGTGTGAGAGAGAGAGGGATACAGGAGGTCAGTGACTCACTCACTTTACTCTTTAGGAGACCCTCAAAGCTCCATAGTCTAGAGAAGATAGACAAGGTGGAGCAGCAATTACCTCTCCTGGGTGAAAGGTAAAGTGCCTACAAACTATGGACACTGGCTCTAGCATCTCTTTTGTACTAGATTATTAACCCAGAAGTTGAGAAGAAAAAGAGGCTTCCATAGATGGGAACTTCTCATGGACATCTTTGGTTTTAGGAGACGTTTGCATTTATTTTTTTCTGTTTTAAAAATATAAAAATCTGAAGGTACTTTGAAAGTATGACTGCCCCAGGAACGAGGTCTTCAGCAGTGGCAGGAATTGCTTCATAACTGTCACCAAAAGTAGGTTTCAGACAGGGTGGCTTCAGGCTGTTTTTTTTTCTCTGCATTTTAACTGGGAGTCCGAGGAAGGAGTTAGGGAATAAAGAAAAATCAAAATCACTTTAAAATTAATTCTCTCTACCTCTCTGTGTGTCTCACTATGAATTTTATGGAAAAATCATAGAATTCATTCCATTAATTTGGCCAGATAAGTGGAGAACAGCTACGACAATCTTGTGGGCTCGAGGAATGTGAGAGAAATAAGAAGACAATAGACTTAATTTTCAAGAAAGGGACAAGACGAAGCTTATACATTTAGAGTTGATATAGGTTATTTTCAAAGATTTTTTTTCTCTTAGTTACACTCATTAATAACTATCTCCAAGATTTAGATAATACAATTTGTCCCTTCCCCTTATGGGAAAAAAAACTTACATTTTTATCAAGAAGCTACTTTATTTTAATAGTGAGAATTGAGTCATTACATTATTAAAAGTAAGCCAAGAGAGTTAGATTTGACCCATTGAATTCAGATGGTGGTAAGATGGACATGTCACTTTGGGAGAATTAATAGTAATATTTTATAAGAGCATTTGACATCCAGACCCTCAACTGGCTCTTGATGAGATGAATCATATTCAACTTAAGCATGCATTTTCCTACTATGAAAATAAATCCTCAGATTGTATCTCACTTAGCTAATGGTGGAAGCCCCCCTCTTGTTGCACTTTGCTTTATTGATATACTTAATTACTTAAGAATACTAAATAATGTGGAAATGCCTTCTTAATATATTTTCACATTCTCACTTTTCTGATTTATGCAATTCTACATGCTGTTTTGTTTCTATTTGACTCTCATCCTGCCTGTATTATGCCTTTCTTTCTTTCTCTTTCTCTTTCTCTTTCTCTTTCTCTTTCTCTTTCTCTTTCTCTTTCTCTTTCTCTTTCTCTTTCTCTTTCTCTTTCTCTTTCTCTTTCTCTTTCTCTTTCTCTTTTCTTTCTTTCTCTCTCTCTCTCTCTCTCTCTCT
>PVKA01040136.1:0-18978 GCA_004027165.1 Ctenomys sociabilis | reverse complement strand
GACTGGCACCCCAGGCTGGGGTGACCACGTGCCCGTGTGCGGGGCACAATTTCTCTTGCTTCAGTAGGTGGTGTTCTCCCTCAGTGGTGGCAGACAAGAGAGGGAGTATTCTCCGCATGGAGGGTCATGCTGTTAACACTCATGCTAGTGGCCTCCAAGTCCAGGTCAAGGACAGCAGCCTCAGCAGAAACTAGATGCTGGTAATAAATACAGAAACTCAGAGGTTGGGAGCAGGAAACCCCCAGACCCACTGATCCAAGTTTGCACTCTCAGAAGACGTGTGGTGACTCCAGTGCACTCTGCTGTTGGAGATCTGACTGCGGAAAGAGAGAAGGATTGGTACCCCGAGGGCTCTTGTCAGCCCTGAGGCTCCCTCACAGCAAACAGCAGCTCATATGTGTCACTAGGAAAGTGACACGGCAAAGGCAGAGGCTAAGGGCAGACAGGCAGAAGGAGAGGCAGGAGAGGCACTGGTCACAAGGACAAGAGGACGGAGTAGGGCTGTGTCACAGCCTACCTACCTCTCCACCCTCCACTCATGCAAATCCAGGTTTCTGCCTGCTCTTGCCACTCCCCTGGCCTCTGATTAGTGTGTTTCTGCACTAGCATGGACCCACTTGCAGCAGGGAAAGGTCTGGGCCACCTTTCAGTGTACCCCAAATTCACCTGTGGTTTTGATCTGACTATGAAAAGTGTGAGCTGAAGCCTGTTCTCTTCCAGGGAAGCAGGCAGTTCTGCAAGACAGCCTGGGTCCTGGAATTTGCAAACCCCAGAGATGGAAGCGTTGCCCAGCGGGGGGGTGGGGGGGGAACGACACACTCTCAAAGCAAAGATGGAAAAGCAGTAAAAGATGCAGGAAAATCGCTATAGCAAAGCTGCTTTAATATGCAAAACATCCCTTTCCACCCAAGCTGAAACATGGAATGAGGTTGATGTCCTTGTCCACGACAACAGCACAGGGTCTTCCTGGCTCCAGGAGGGAGAAGCCTTGCTCCCACCAGATTAGATGCTGAAACCCACCTGGGGAGAGAGGAATGCTCTTTGTTCCTGTGAGCAGCAGCATTTGAGGCTCCTTAAGATGCAGAAGCAGCCAGCCCAGAGTCCTGGCACCAGAGGGCATTAGTCCAGGGCTGATTCATCATCCCTCTGAGACAGTACTTGTGATGGGGGCAGAGAGAAGTGTCTACCGCAGACTTGTGCTTTCCTGCCTGGCTGAAGACCAGCCATCCATGCTGGGACAGGACTGCTGGGCCCCTGCTGCCTTCAGCACGACCCTGCAGTTTTCCTTTTTTATAAGGAATAAAAAAGTCATGGCTATAAAATATGCAAATGAGACAAGGAAAGGACAGACAGAGAGGTCCTGGAGACAAGCAAAGATGCCCAGGAGCCCCCAGCTGCCCGGCCCTGCTGTCCACTAGCCTGCACTTCACAGTCCTTCAGCAGCTCACTGCACCCACAGCTGACAGCCAGCCCCATGTCCTCTGCTCTGAAACCCAGGCAGAGGGGTGCCCACCCTCCAAACCCTGCCTACACAGGGAGGATGTCATTGGAGTGAGCCACTGAAAGAAATGCACTCATAGCAAAATGTGTTGGCACACCAATATTCAGTGAAATGGCTCAGAACAGATCCTAGTAACTGAGGTAGACCTTGACTATTTCCTGTGCTGGGCCTGCTCGGCAGCTCCCACACTCAAAGCCAGGCTTCTGCTTGCCTTGACACTTCCCTGGCCTCTGCTAAGCGAGCTCCTTCCACAGCATGGATCCACCTGCAGCAGGGAAAGTTCTGGGCCATTTCTCTGTATACCATAAGGCATCAAAACCTGTGGTTTTGATCTGAATGTGAAAAGTGTGATCTATGGTTTAGATAAACATGCCCTAAGGCCCCCTTGCCAAGGTTGGGAGGTGGTCTAGCCTCTAGGAGGTGGGACCTAATAGAAAGTCTTCTCATTCTCTGAAGGCCTAACTCCAAAAAGGGACACTGGGGGTGGAGTAGATAGCTCAGGGGTCTATGTACCTGCCTGGCAAGCTCAAGGACCAAGATTCAATTCCTGGTACTGTATGTTGTGCTGACCCTGGAATCCTGAGCACACCATACTTTCCACTAAAACTAGACGTGGTGGTGCACACCTGTAATCCCGGCACTGATGAGGCTGAGACAGGAGGATCACTACAAGTCCAAGCTGCATAGCAAGACCCTATACCAAGTACATAAATAAAACATACATGATCTTTTTAAAGGGGGGAGGTGTCATTGGGACCTGGTCTCTTCCTCTTTCTTTTTCCAACTTCAGTGAGGTAAATAGCTTACTCCATCAAATGCACCTCGGTACAGGCCTAAAAGCAGCAAGGCCAACTGACCCAGACTGAAACCTCCAGACAGATAAGGCAAAATAAATCTTTCTTCTGTTTAAATTGATTGCCTTGACGTTATGTAACAGTAACATAAATCTGACTGATATAAGCCCTTTCAAGGTTCTAAGCTAGAAGAAACAGAGCACAAAAGTAAATCAAACTGAGGGAGAAGAGAAACTAGGAAAAGGAGAAATGTGCTTCTCTACCTATCCTGATCATCCCCCTCCTGTGTCAGTGTGCTAACATGCACGTGCTTCTGTTTTCACACCTTTCTGTCACCTAACACCTACAACTTCAAGGGAGTTTTGAGGCATAGGACAATTGCTCCCCAAGGCTCATTGGTTTGGAAAGTGATGGACCATAGGGCCATTATGCTTGTGGGCAGGTTACACCATTGGTGAGTTTGTTGCTAGGGAGTGGAGTCTGGTTAGCAGCAGGTGTCTGCGGGAATGACCTAGAAGGACACAACTTCCTCCGCAGCAAAGCTTTGCAGTCTGTGTCTAGACTCAGTGTGATGGGCAGTTATGCTCTACTGAGCTTCCTCCACCATGCTGCTTCTATCTCAGAGCCCATCTACTATGGACTGGGCCTGAAAGCCAAGAAAAGGCTTGCCTCCTCTAAAGTGTGGGTTTCGGTGCCTTGTCCCAACTCTCCAGTCCCCTCAGAGGGTGCAGTCCCAGGTTGGCAGGCTCCATGGTAGAAAGGGCATGGCAGAAGGTCCCGGCAGAGAAGGCTCTCATCCCAAGGCCGTCAAGAGGCAAACAGTGAAGAGAAGAGCTGGATTAAGAAGGGGAAGACACCCTGGAGAGCCACCTCCACCCAGCCATGGTGGAGCAGTCCACACATGAGTGTAGCACTCCATGACCTAAACTCTTCCAGTGTTGTGGTCAAGGCTGGTGAGGGAAACAATACAGGACACATAATTTATAGGATTATTTATAATAGTCACCCAAAGAGTTTAGTAGAAGCCTTTCCACACACTAAAGAATGAGAATATCCAGCTGAGGTACAAAGTCCTATGGCAGTGCCCTTCATGAGTCCAGCTGAAGACCTGAAACCCATCACAAAGACCCCCACAAGTCCAACTGGAGGTCATTGGCCCAGGTCAATGTCTCATGCATCCCTGTTTTATGGACCTGCCCTGGGAAGACCCAGAGGCCAGTGATGGGAGCTAGAAAGTCTGTGCCAGGGGGTGAAGGATCTGTGCTCACAGGCTGAGGGGTCGAACTGGGGCCAGGAACTATGCTCAGAGTGAGAGCCAGAGCTTCCCCAAAAGTACCACAGCCATCCTCAGCGACAGCAAGGTCCCAAGCTCTTCTGATGATACCAAGTTTGAATCAGAAAACGCAGCACAACCAGCTTTTCCAGGAGAACCAGCAGCCCCCTGCCAGCTTCCTAACGCCTTCCTGTCTGGCGCAGCCTCTCATGCATCCGGAAACAACCTCAGATGGCCCTACACTCCCAGCGTCACCCTGATTCAGCTCCTCTGGGTGTTACGAGCCGCCCAGCAGCCATCACTCTACCACACATGGACTCTGGGGGAACTTTCTCGATCTACATCACAGCAGCTTCTAAATGAATGGTTAAATATTAAAGCCAACTCCAGACTTGTGTTTTGTTCTTAAAAAGCAATAAGCATCCTATTAACAAAAACTACATTTTCACATAGTACTTCATTCCTTAAGTTTTCCTATTTTCTTGCTTTAAGGAGTAGTCCTCCCCATATTTTCCATGTTTTGGTTGATAAGAGGCTGTAGCTAATCCTGACAGGCCCTATTCACAGCTCCTTTGGTGCATATTGAGAGAGGAATAATTTTCGTAACATCCCCAACTTGGGCCGTTAGACTTGTGAATTAGTGAGCAGTTGATGCAGAATCTCAGGGAGAAGCTGCAGACTGCAGTGTAGCTTGGCAATCCAGCCGCTTCCCTTTTCTGTCCATGTCATCTGTCCATTAAAGCAATGTCACTTCTGGGTTTCCACAACAGTGCTGTAGTAACTATTTCAGTGACAAAAATATTGACTATTTGTCAAAAGCAGAAGAACAGCAGTAACATTCTCATCCCTAAAGAGAACACCATACCCCACCCCACCCAGGCACATAACAGGCAAATCTTCAGCTTCCAGGGCCACATTGCACTCAGGGCCCCAGAGAGCCCTGCAGACAGGGACCCAGGTTAGAGGGGCGACAGCCAGCATATCAATGACTCTGGTCAGAAGCACCAGCGAAGGGTACCACTTTGGTCCCAGAGCAGGTCATCACTCCAGGATGCCATGCCCGAGATGGAAACCGCAGGCTGCCCACGGGGTGGGGTGCTCCACCATTCTGCATCCCTACCTTCTCTGAGTTACAGTTTCAAGGAAAAACAAAGTCGCTCCGCTTCAAAACCTCTGCTGCAAAGGCAGGTGCCTGAGCTTTGGAGTGAGACACACATAGGTGTGTGGAGGTGGAGAGAGTCACCCACTAGGCCCTGGAGGTGTGCAGAGCAGGCAGCTGGCACGAAACTGCCAAACCGTTGATGTCCCTAAAACATCACACTGGAGTTCGAGGGAGAAGCATCTTTCTTCCTCCAGACCCAGAGCATCATGATTCATGTCGGCAGCAGCAGGCCACAGAGCAGGCGGCAGGGCCACCCTGGTGATGGAGACACCCGGGACACCTGCGCCAGTACTGCGCTCATAGGGCTGATGAGCGTGTGGTTTCCACCTGTTGTGTTTAGTTGTGAGCCAATCTGTGATGGAATTCTGACCTCTGCAGTCAAAGAACCTGACCTAGTAAAAGGGAAGTTTGTTGAAAATTAAATTGTAAAATGCAAAAGGAAGTTACCACACGAGTGAGTGAAAAGCACTTGGCTAGTCCTAGTGTAATCTTTATCGTTAAAGTGAAATTGTGCTAGAAAATGGCAAACAGAGATGAGAGAGTGAAAAAGTGTGAACAGAAGACGCACTTCTTTTTTTATTAATTTTATTGAGAAACAAATAGCAATGAGACAGTTTCCAAACCAATTAGTAGGACCATTTTAATAATTAATACATTGCATATTGTTGTCTTCGTAGAAGTTATTCACAGTACAAGATGCAGACATGATATCCCGTCCAAACACTAATAATACAAAACTGTCTTCTCATTGAATTAAGAGAAAGTAGCTGTATATCTATCCTAACTATGTTATACATACAGATTCAAAATGGTCCTTCATTTGTATCCTCCTTTTTGTTTAGTTTTGTCAGAGATGGGTATTCTGCTGTCATTTAAACGTTGTAGGTGCACGAATTCAGCAAAAATAATCCAATATAGTCCAGCAGTCCACAATAGCAGTGGATTATCCATAGGATGCACTTCTATGCCAGAGAATTACCTAACAGTGGAGAGGACGGGCTGAGCAAAACCTTGCTTCCCATTGAGAGCAGGCCATGCAGCATGGGCCACAGGCAGGTACAGCGGGGGGGGGGGGGGCTCCAGCTGGGTCCTGCAGGTGGTGGGGTCTGGGGATGCTATCCCGACTTGCACCTCGAACGTGGCTAGCATGAGCACGAGTGCAGAGCAGGTCCACTCTGCACAGGACCTGCCTTGGCCTGCCTGCCTCTCAGGACACCACCCTCCATGAGCGCCATATCTCAGGAGACAGTCGGTGGCCCTTTGGAGATGTGCAATGACATCTCCTATGTGTGCTAGGAAGCTGGCTCCCTGGTGACATGCCTATTGTCTTATCTACCCAGGCTAGATGTAAGTACGGATGTTTTTATTGTATATAGATGCAAAATGTGCACATATACGGATGGATGGACTGCAGATGATGGATATGTGATGAATAGATGATGGATGGGTGATGGATAGATAGGGAAAGAGTTGACAGGCAATAAATAGGTGACAGACAGACATGACTCTATGCAGCCTTGCAGCATGTTTCCAGTTTGCGTATAAATGGCATCATGCGGTGTCTCTTCTGCTACTTACTTTCACCACTCAGGAGAATGATCCTAAAACCCTTCATCATTGCTGTTTGAGGCCCAAGCCCACCCATGTCTGTGTTCCTCAGCATCACCCTGTTTGAACGCACTGTGGCTTACTTGCTGTGCCATGATGGAAGGCTTTCTCCCCAGATCATGCTTCCCTGAGCAAGGCACACAGGCGTATGCTGCTCTCTGCTTTGCTCAGTGGAAGTGGAAAGGTGTAAAGCTCCCCTTGGGTGGAGGGGAGTGGAGGGACCAGCCCCCATGTCTGGCTGCACTGCCACAGCTCCAGTAATGAACTCTCTAGAGGTAAAGCTCTCTCAGGCTGAGGTGAGAGTGCACGTGGCACAGAGCGCCATGCCATTCAGTCTCATTAATGTCTGGTGCACCGGATGCCACGGTCTTGTTCAGTCTGACCGGAGTGCAGTGTGCTTCACAATGCTCTAATGTATTCTCAACTGATTGCTTATGGGCTTGAGTGTCTTTCTTACATTTCCAGTGATCACTTTGCAAGTTCATGTGATCTGCTTATTTTTTTTCTGCTGGGTTGCTTTATATATTCTGGCTATTAATCATTTATTTCAGTTATGTGCATTGAAATTACCCTGTGTCGGTTTTGGCTTCCTTGTTATTTTCTTGCAATGTCTTTTTCCCAGAATTTTTAACTCCTAATTGATCAGTCCTTTAACTCTATGGCATGGGAGTTTTGCATCTTGTCTAGAATGATTTTCCCTGTGTTCAATCAAGGTCAAAAATGGTATTTTTCCAATATTTCCTCTACTTAAAGTTTATTTTCCACATTTAGATTTTTCTAAGGACCAACCAAGTAGTTCAGTGGATTAAAGTGCCTTCAAGAAGTACAGGGCCCAGGGGTTTGATCCCCAGGCCTGCCATACTGGCCCCAGCCCTGAGGCACCCAGAGATGGCAATTGAGACTGGGCATGGTGGCAGCTATTGGGAGGCTGTAAACAGACAGATCACTATGAGTCCGTCCTAGTAGTAAGACCCTGAACACCCTGTAGACTCTTCCCTAAAATACAAAAAAAAAAAAAAAAAAAAAAATTCTGTCCACCTAGATCTCTGCATGCAATTCGAGGTAAGGGTACCAATTGTCCCAGAAAACTAATTCAATGGTCCCTCCTCTCCTCTGCCTTATGCAAGGGTTGTGACCATTGTCATATTTCAAATAGCCAGAAACATAAGAATCAGTTTCATGGCCACACCTGAATGTGGGTTTGCATTTTCAGCCCAGAGCAGGGTCAGGTAGGTGAGCTGTTTCTGGAACAGGAAAGGCACTGATGTACATGCGTGCTGGCGGGGACATCCCAGACAAGACCAGGAGTGGGGGGAAGCATGTAATTACAGTAATAAGCTTCCTGAGCAGCAAAAGGGAGAAGGCAGCCCAAGGTGGGGTTGTATGATGGAGAGAGAGAGACAGACTTAAGCTGTGAAGTGAAACAGTCAAAGTGAACACTTTTACCTTCTCCTTGATAAAAGGAGGCAAGACTGTGTCCAGTGGTGTGGATAGAGAGGGGCTGCTGGAAGTGGGAAGGTGTAAAGCTAGACCTGGAGAGTGTACATTCCAGGTGGTGGAGCAAGTTCTCTGGGACTGGTGGCTCCTGGTTTTCCCACCCACTTGGGTTTCTAACACCATGGAAGCCCAAAGCTCACAGCCTGTGCATTACTTCAGCTCAGCTGACTGATTCCCACGGTTGCTTCATGTTACCAATTCCTTGTTTGGTCCACATACAAGACCCTGTATCAGTTCTCATTCATGGATCTGAAAGTCCCTTGGGGTCTCTTATCTCCTCATTCTTCTTCCTTTTAAATGTGCAACAAACAAGATTAGTCAATGGCAATCACCTTTTAGCATTCACAGCCATCAGTCACGAGGGCCATCATCACAGGAACATAAGAAGGAGATCCACTCCAAACCCTTGGGCCCTTCTAGAAGTCAGGGTATTGGCCCTCTGCTTCTGCACTAGGACAGGAAAAGAACAGTTGAATCTTACCCCTTTGTCCAGGAGAAAATAAATCATAATGAATCACTAGAAAAGAATACACACTTCTGTACCTAAAAGTGGTGGCAGGGCTCCCAGACAATCTTCTTGGCCATGTCCAAAGGACATTGGTGGAGCTCCACACAGCTGGTAGAAAAGCCCTCCTGCTTCTGCCCAAGAGTAAAGAGCTGTAGTGGTCAAGACTCCCATTGCAGACGTAATGTCAGAAGCTGCCTAGTATGACCTGAATAGGAAATGCAGAGATGATAACATTGCTGACTGCTCTTAGGCTATAAAACTCTTTGAAGAATCCTGCAGAACATGTTGGTACTCTCCCGTTATGCCAGCCTCTCGGGTATCTGAGGCAGGAGGACTGAATGGTCAAGTCTAGCCTGGGTAACTTAGCAAGACCCAATCTTAAAATTAAAAGGAATAAAGATATAGCTCAGTGCTAAAATACCTCTTTAGGGGCCGGGGAGATGGCTCAGTGGAATAAGCGCTTCCCTGGCAAGCGCAAGGGCATGAGTTCAATCCCCAGTTCTTCCAAAAAAAAAAAAAAAAAAAAAAAAAAAAAAAAAAAAAAAAAAAAAAAAAAAAAAAAAAAAAAAAAAAAAAAAAAAAAAGATAAAATACCTCTTTGTACAATACAATGAAACACATACACACACACAAACACATACATACACACACACACGAATCTGTATAAGACAGTCTAAAATACTGTCAGCCTGGCAATATTTTAGGCAGGCGAAATAGCTCAGTGGACTAAGTTCCTGTTTAGGATAGCACAGGGACCATAGCTTGATCCCCAGCACCACCTCTCACTGACCCCACCTCTGGGTGCACTGAGCCAGCCACCAAGACTGGGCTTCATGGTGTATGCCTGTAATCTCAGCACTGGGGAGCCTGAAAACAGAAGGATCACTGTGAGTCTGAGTTGCATGAGACCCTGTATCAAATACATAAAAAATAAAAATAAAATAAAATACTGTCACCCTAAATTGTGACATGTAAGACAAACCCTTAAGTACTCAACTAATTCTAACATACCCATGCATTTCAGTATAGCAGTAGTCTTTATTGCTCAGTACAACACAGATAGGACAAAGTCCATTCTTTCTCTAGATTATATCACTGTAGCACAGCCTCTTTTACTAACTTCCAGTAGAGTAACTCACAGTTTATTGGTAAGCAAATGTTCACTCAAATGCATATGGCACTCACAAAGAGGAATTTCTGCTAAATATAACCACGCTGCCCAAGCACTAGAACCAGGGCTCTTCTGGATGCAGCACTGCATGTTCCCACGTTCTCGAAAACTCACTCTATCACAGGTGACACGCTTGTTATCACACTTCTATTTACACATTAAAGAAATATTCTGTTGGTCTCAGTCTTCAAAATAGCTGCCTCTCAGATGTTTACTGCAAAGGTGAATAATATGAAATTTATCTGGAGGATGACATACAACCACCTTAAGTCTTATCTGCCAAATCACCTCTTTCTATTGACAGCTGTAACCAGTTTTCAAAATAAATAGGGGCTCCCTCAGAGCGGTGATGTGAGAGGCAAAGCCCTGGTCCCTGTGTCCTGGGGAATGACTTCTCTCTTGGGTATGGGTACAAAACCTCAGGGCCACTCAATGTGCAGTTTTAGCTCAGGCAGGCACATTCTGCCTTAGACAGCTACCTTTGTCCATTTCTCAGCTGCATCTGTGGATCTCCTTTCCACTAATAGTGAAGAAAAGGAATTAATAAATAACTATGTCTTTGCACTCCACACACAAGCTCTGAAGCCTTAGCATTCAGCCACAGGGTGCTTGATCAGAGAAACACAAGCCTGGAAAGCAAAGGGCCTCCTCTGCTCCATCAGATGGGAAACATGAGCAGAGAGTGCACATGGCAAGGCTCAGGCAGAGTTCGCCCAGAAGGGAACAATTCCAAGGATGCTTTGCTCCAGCATTGAGCTGGAAGAAACATTGAACCTGGAAGGAGCCCTGTCTGCTACTTCCACTTCCCTCGCTTTCCATCGTTCCTATTAAGACAAAATCCTCCTTAGAGAGGCTTATCCTCCAGAATCTACCATGCCGGGTTAATCAGGGATTTCAAGCTCTCTACAGATAATCATTATTCACAGATACTAATGGCAAAGCAGGTGGACCTGCAGTCAGAAAGGCTAGATTTCTCCCCCACTCTGCATCAACTAACAGACAATGCGGTCGTTCTTTGTAGAAGGCAAAGGACTTACGGAATCTGAAGAGAAACCGGAGGCTGCGGGCTTTTTGTAACTTGTAGCAACTTCAGCTTTCTCAGTGGAAAACTCAAGATCATGGTCCTACTTAGTCCTGGGATCACTGTGAGACTGAGTGAAAAAATATGCATGAATCCCTTGACCCAGGTCGTGGCATTTAGCAGGTGTTGGTAGCTGTCCCATTCAGTGTCCCTTGTCACTTTTCCATGTTTAAGACTCAGTAGAATTGGAGGGAACTTATTTCACTTTGAAACACTGCCTTCTTTTCTAAAACAAGATCTCAAAACAAAATACAAGAACACTGTACACACTCAACTGAAGTTTCGGTTTCCCAGTGCACATAAAAATCATGTTTATACCATACTGAAGTATATTAAGTGAGGATTGTGTCCAGAAGGCATAAACCTTAGTTAAAAACACTCTATTACAAGAAATGCTGTCAATCCTCTGAGGTTGGGGTGAGTGTGATCTGTGTATTGTATGAGTCAATGATCAGTAGTGAGACCATAAAATATAGAAGAGCTTTACTTGGGGTCTTGGAAATTGGCAATGTGGGAAGTAGGGGTTCTAGTAGAACCAGTAGTTCTCCAAAGAGAACCGGGGACCTAGATCTAGGAAGACAAAAACCCCAACCACAGAAGTCATTTTGAAAAATTATGATAGGTGGGAACCAGCATTAAAGTCTGTGAGTCCCAGTGATTCATCAGGGACAGCTGTCTGAGTTCTTCAGACAGCCCCAAGTGGGCAGCCCCAAGAATTGGCCCAAGTGTCCCTGGGTTTCACTTTAGAATATTCCCTTTGACCAAAACGATTCCATCCCTGGTAGTACTTCCCTCATCATAACTGCCTGCCTGTGGCGATGGACAGTGACTACTGAGGTACAGAGGGACTGCAGCACCTTCTCGAAACAGCAGTGGACTTTCCCACATGAGTCCTTCCTTTCATGAAAACTCACTCTGTAAGAAGCAATGCTGTTCCATAGCTTTTCACCCGCTTTATTTATTTGTTTATCTTACTTTATTTGTGGTATTGGATTGAACTCAGGACCTTGTGCTCACCAGGCAGGCTCTTACTCTACTGAGCTATCCCCCCAGCCCCTGTCCACTTTAAAATGGCTTCCAACTTTGGCTCCAGTTCTCTCAGTCTTCCCACTGCCTTATCCACCGAGTTTCTGCAATACCCGAAAACCTCTGGTGTCCTTTCTGCAATGCTCCCAGCATCTTCATGAGAAGTCAGTGCTGCTCACCCAGAGGAAACGCCTGCTCAGCTGCAGAAGCTTCACTGTGAGGTCCAGCAGCCCAGTCACCCCTTGGCCTCCACTTTTAATTGCGTCCTACATGTATGCCCAGCACATCTGCAGTTACTTCTTTCACCAAAACCTTCAGCCCCTCCCAGTCATGCATCAAAGGTTTTAAACCAGTCACCTTGTCCCAAATTTCTATTGATACTGTGACTTCTTCCCATGAACCATGAATGTTCTTCATGGCATCCAGAATGGTGATCCTTTTCCAGAGAGTTTTCAGTTTACTTTGCCCACATCCATGAGAGGAATCACTACCCACAACACTGCTGTCTTATGAAATGTATTTATTCAATCATAAGATCCAAAATCTAAAATTATTGCTAGAGCACAGCAGGCCTGGAAACAGCAGCAGCCTCACTGTGCATCCTCCTCAGGGTTTATGACTGACCAGTACACTATGGATAGAGAGTTTTTTAAAGGAATCTTTTTCTCCTGAGCAGAAGCTCTCAATAGTGGACTTAAAGTATTTATCAAATCATGGCATAAGTACATGTGCCACTGCACATGCTTTGGTATTCCAGTGACAGAGTCCAGGAACTCAGAGTTTCAGAACCATGACTGCACATTGGCTTCAACCTGGTCTCTGGCTGCATGGACCCCTCCCAAGAGGGTCCTCCTGGCCATCGACGCTTCAAGGTCAGACCTGGCTTCTCCTAACTGTGATGGACCTGCACAGCCTCTGCTTCCAAGAGCAGGCTGTATCATCTGCACCATACCCTGTGATTGGGGCAGCCTCCCTCACCTGCCATCTCGGTCGCCCACTGCAGCTGTCTGCCTGGGCTGCCTCCCTACCGTGTTGAGCTGCAGAGCCCGCTTCTTGCCTCCAGCCTCTGCTACCCACTTCTGCCTGCCTCAAATTCTGCTTTTCATACTTCTTTGCTTCCTCCCACCTTTGGAAAACTGAAGAGAGCGGGCCCTAGCTCTGGAGTAGGTTCGGGAAGTGTTAGGGAGGTTGGGCTTTGACCCACTGCCATAAAACCTGCTCCCTGTGAGTGACAATGCTGTTTCCTTCCCCCTCCTGCGTTCTCCAGGAGCATGCTTTATTTCCTTCGGGTGGATCCCTTCTGTGGCTCACATGCCTTCATCTCCAAGCTTGGTCGTTCCTAGAGGGGAAAGATTGACTCGACACCTTGGTTCTTAATGAAGAGCCCGCGATAGGGCTGTCAGTCCCCCACTTCCCCGTCATTATCTCCCAGGCAGGGAGGCTGTAAGAGAGGATGGGAAATGGGAGAACGACCATCCAGCGGGCCCTTAAGTTGAGCTCTTTGCTGTGGGTGCCACTTTCAGCACCTCAAAATAGTTGCAATAGCAATATCAAAAGTCACTGGCCACAGATCTCCACAACAGACCTAACAATAATAAAATGTGTGAAATCCTGCAGAAGCCACAGAGATAGCCCGGCAGTTTAAGTGCCTACCTGGCAAGCGCAAGGACCTGAGTTCAATGCCTAGTATCACACTCCACTCCAGTCCCGGAAGCCGTGCCAGCCACCCAGCCTGGGCATGGTGTCACATGCCTGTAATCCCAGCACTGGGGGAGGCTGAGACAAGAGGATCACTATGAGTTCGAGCTGTGTAGTGAGGCCCTGTACCAAACACATAAATAAATAAATAAATAAATAAATAAATAAATAAGGAGGCCAGCAAGGTAGCTCAGCAGACTAAGTGCCTGCTTAGGCAAGCGCTGGGACAAGGTTCAGCCCACCACACTGACCCTGCACCCCCCCATATTGAATCAGCCATGGAGTCTGGGTAAAGTGGTGGGTACCTGTAATGCCAGTGCTGGGGAGGCTGAAAACAGGAGGATCACTTTGAGTTTAAGCTGCACAGTGAGAGCCTGTACCAAATAAATAAATAAGTTTTACAAATTTAAAAAAAAAAAAAAGAAAAAAGAAGGGGGACAACCCACTTGGGCACCCTCCTCCTGACCCTCTCTGGGACCAAAGCTTCCCCCCCCCCAATAAATATATTCTGTTCATTAAAAAAGAAAAATACTGCAAAAGTTACCAAAACGTGGCACAGTGGTGGGGAAAATTCAAGCTGTCAGGGAGAAGAAATGGCCCATGGACTCACTGAACGCAGGGCTGCCCCAAATCTTGAACTTGTGGAAAACCCACCATCGGCAGAGTGCGTTAAAGAGAAGCAGCAGAAGGAAACATGCTCTCAGGCTGCCTCCTGTCAGTGTCCCGACCTCTGCGTGTTTATTCTTTACCGTGCAGAAGTTTCGCTTTCAATGAAAAAAGATCACCTGCACATCAGCAGTTTACGTACGATGCATTACGGAAGGAAAGCCAACGCAGAGAGGGGGATGGGCTTCTGCCAGCGCTTCCTGAAAGGTAACGAGAAACATTAAAAATGCATTTGGCTCTGATAGGTTGAATTCATTTTAACTGGCATAAATAGGACAGATGAGCTATTCAAATGTCTGAAGCGCCCCATGTGATGAAATATTGATCGCTGGCTCATGGCTGTGGCAGGACGGACCGATAATTTGTGTTGCCCCCGCGTTTGTGTTTGGTGGCGCCAGTAATGAATTATATATGGCGGGCTCACACCCCACACCCGACTGTATTTACCTATATGGTCGGAAATCTCGTTTCGTTCATCGAAATTTAGAGGAGGGAGAGATAAAGCCTCACATTTCTAATCATTAAAGAGTTCTGATTGGTATCACGTACTTCGGGGAGGTGCTGGTGATTACCAGCCTACTTAGAAAATACTCCTAGAATTATTTAACCAAAATAACTGTTTATGACTAGCACTTTCTGTTTTGAAATTCAGAGATCTACAGAGGCCGGCAGCGTCTGTGAGTGTCGGAGGGCTTTGTCCCTGCTGAGCGGGGGTGGCCTAGTGGCTGACACCCCCCCGAGGGAGATTCTGCACCTTTCACACAGAAAAGACCCTGCTGATGCGGATTTCAGTGTGTGATGTTCCATCAGAAACCCCAAATCAATGGGATTTTTTCCTTTTGCTTCACAGAAAATTTGGCTGAGGATGATAGATGCTCCAGATCCCCAAAATGTAATATGTGGATGTAGATGGATCTTGATATTTTTCTCTCCAAAGAATTTTGAAGCTCTGTTTCTGACACTGGATTTTCAATTCATGCACAGGTGAATTCTCAAGCAGCAGAAGCAGAAGCCCACGCGGACGGCCTCCTCTCCCCTCCTCTGCCAGCTCCTGAGCTCCCTGCAGGCAGAGGTGCCCTCGGGTCCAGAGCCCTCAGCCGTGCACACCTCTGCTCTAGCATGGGTCCCCAAAGCACCCTACATCATGTATGCAAGCAGCTCTGTGGCTTACCTTGGGCCAGGACTGACTGAGAGAAGAGCTCATGTCCAGTTACTGCTGCTGTGAGTCCTGCCACACAGGCACAAGGATTGCCCAGGCGCTCTGGGGCAATGCTGCAAAGGCATTTCACGGTGAGCTAGCAGTCAGCTCCCCTCCCAGCAGTGTATCTGAGGAAGGCCAGCTCAGTATCAGGGGGGTTTCTGCTGTCTCCCTCCCTCCCACTGCCTGGAGCTTCCTCTCTCCTTCATGCCTGCTCATCACCCCACACAGCAGGTTCCCTCCTTACTGGGACATCCTCAACCGATTCTCTTCTGTGCCCTGCACCTCTGCACATTGGCCCACAGCCCCCTGCTCACCACCTCCCTCATCTCTGACTTACACCAATATGGCGGAGCCTGCTGAGGCCCCCCACTCCACCTGGCTCCTCCACTTCCTTCATGAACCTCTCACCAGACCCACATTTGTTGGTAGAAATCTCATCAAGCCATTGCATTGCCCTGTGAATCCATGGCCCCTTAACAGGCACGAGGGCTGCTTGTCCCCAACCTGTCTGGTCTCTCTTCATAGGTGCACTACTCCGCTTTCCATTCCTCTAGGAGCTGTGGGGTGGCCCCTTCTGCCCGGCACACAGTTTCCTCAAATCCTTCAGCCCCTGAGCTCCTCCAGGTTCCTCCCCATCCTCAGGGGGGAGGCCTTTCCTGGCAACTCCTGATCCCTCACAGGTCCCTGAGCACTCCAGCCCAGGTCCACCTCCCCTGATCTGCACTCACACCCCCTTTCTGCCATCCTCAGTATGATACTAGGTTCACAGTGTGTGCCCGGCACATGGGCACCAAGGGTAATAAACACACGGAGTTCACACTGACCTCCACCAAGTCCAGCTCTTGTGAAGCACCCCCAAAAGAATCTAGGGCATAAACACTTTATTAGACTTGTACTAAAATTTTATTGTTGGCCCAAATGTGTGTTCAAGAGTGACTTAAGTCTACAAAGAGTAAATCTTCTCCAACAAGCAAACAAACATGGGTTTAGCAGTGGAAGAGAGAGTGGGCATCTGATAAAGAGAAAAACAGAAGGCATTTTCTCACCCAAAGATTAGCTACAGGTATCTAGTGGAAGCTCCATCCATGGCCCTAAACATCTGCTTTTAGTCTTTCTGTCTTCTTCCAAACTCCTCGCGTGAAATCACGCTCAGTGTTTTCCTTTCAACTTGTAGAAACCTTTTCTCCTCCATCTGCAAAGGCATCCAAGTGCCTTCCCAAGTGAATGTCAGCTTGCCTCCTGACTTCCTAGCCCGCTGCTATCCTGGGCTTCTGCTCAGTGTGTGCACTAGAGCACTTGGCTGCTCTCCAGAGTCTGGAATTTCCCTGGACGTCAGTGCCTGCTCAGGGAGCCAGCAGGGCAGCCTGCAGGCTGAGCCCAGTGTTCTGACTTCTCAAAGACCAACTAGGAAAGGGGAAGAAGGGGACAGTTTCAGCAAAGCTACATCTTAGGGACATGGTCTGATACATGATTTCTCCAGAAATGAAGGTTCTGTTCTCTTACTTTCATTTCTTGAGAAAATAAAACAAGGTGAGAGAAAGACAGAGACAGACAGACAGACAGCCCAACCTTGGAGATTCCAATAGCAGATGCATCTCAGACTGCCATAAAGGCCAGTCCCCAGAAGCCTGAAGCCACACACCATCAGACCTGGGGCTGCACTCTGAGGACAACAGACCCACAAAGAGTGAGCATGAAGAATAGTGTGGTAGGACTTTAGTTTCAAAATTATTATTCTAGTCTACTATACAGAAAGGGCCCAAGAAAATAAAGATAAATTCATGAACATGAGCAGAGGCCCTTTCAGCTGTGCACAGAAGGATGCTGGGTTGCTGGTAGGTGGGCCAGAGAGGTGGATAGAGTACCGGTGGGAGGAGGATGACAGCACCTAACAGACACACGTAGGCAGCGCTGACAGGCAGGACGGAGCCCTCATCTCGTGTGCAGAGCTCATCTTTGCTAAGTGCTCTGGAAGTGGCAGACTTCTAGGTCCTGGAGGACTTCCTGGTTTGTGTTTGCTCCACACTGCTGCTCACTGAGGAAAAAAGCCCAGGGTAGGGGTAGGAGTGAGAGTGGGGGTGAGCAAAGGCATCGAAGAAGCGCTTTGAGACAGCCGAGGGCTTGGAGGTTGGGGCACTTCTCACCTTGGCATATAGGGGCTAGTAACAAAAACAGGAACGCTACTGGCACACAGATGGGACTTTGATAAGCAGCAGTCACCATACAGAGAACAGGGTGCTACTTTGGCATGGTTTTGAAGGTGCCCGTGCAGGACCGAGTGGCTTCATTGCCTTGGGCATCAGGCCATGGGCCTTGGGCAGCACCCATGGAGGAAGCGTGGAACAGATCAAGCCTTGCACCTCAGGGTCTGCAAAGCAGAGAAAGTATGCAGGGGCCCTTCAGGGGCATGGCCTCAGTAGCTGCAGGGCCTTGGGGCTGCCCAGTCATGAGGGTGGGCTTCACCTCCTCCCAGCAGCACCTCCACAGAGAACAGCACTCTCCGAGACCCGGATCCTGTGGGGACTGAGTTCCTGAGTGGGAGAGACAGGGATGGTGAGCCAGACTCAGGTGGATTTGGGTCTTAGGAGCCATGTGGCACCCACCTGAAACAACTAATAAATAGAAACTCATGCTGCTTTATGAGGCCCAGAGTTTCCACCCGCAGAAGGAAGAGCCACAGATCAGGCAGAGCCCAGCTTGCAAGCTGGATCAGCCACAACACCTATTTTGCATGATACTCCAAGATTTCAAAAGGAACTGTTGAGCTCAGTGTCTGCCACGCAGGGGGACCCAACAACTACTGGTAGTTACTCTTGCTACTGAAAGCAAGACTTTTAAGATTTGATCCACAAATTGCAGTGGTTTGACAGGGCAGGCAGTCTCAGGCTAGAAACAGAAGGCAACCTGACCCCAAGGAAAAGCCAGGAGGGAAAGGCCAGCAAGATAGCTGAGCAGACCAAGCACCTGCTTAGGCAAGTGCAGGGACCAAGGTTCAATCCCCAATATTGCATGCTGTGCTGGCTCTGCCCTTGGGTGTGCTGAGCCAGTGACAGAGTCTGGGTGTGGTGGTGCAGGCCTGCAAACCTAGCACTGGGGATGCTGAAAACAGGAAGATCACTAGGAGTCAAAGCTGCATAGTGAGACCTTGTACCAAATTTTAAAAAAAAAAAGCCAGGAGCGAATGAACATGTGCAGCAGGCAGGGTCTTTCCAAGCACAAGGAATCTCCAGGACTCAGCCCACACATGGGCCAAAGGAGGGGCCAGGTGACCTCGGCGCGCAGCCTGCTGTGATGCACTCGGGACTCGGGCGGCTCTGCGTGTCATTGTCGATACAGGTATTACTAGAACACAGAGGAGGCATTCCAGGCCTTAAAAACACACTCAAGTCAGAGCAGAACATACCAAGGCAGCCCATTCGCCTGATTTCTTTGGGGCAGGGGTGGTGATATTTGCAAAACTCGGGTGACTTACTGGGGACCCGCACAGACTGTGGCAGTTGAGCAGAGTCCTGCGCAGTGCTTGCGTCTGTTCTCGGTGGCAGCGGCGCAAGCACATCCCATCCCCATTCTCTTTGAGCTTGCTGCAATTCTTCAGTAGGTGCCAGGGGTACATTTTTGCCCTGAAATCAAAAGGTTTTTAAAAATCACTTCTCACAAAAATAGTCTTTTCTCTTTACATTATTTACTCATGTGTTTCTACATTTTTGTAGGTTACCTTATGAATGAATTTTTCATTAAAAAAACTGGGCAACCCACTCGGGCCCCCCTTCTGTCCCTCTCTGACAAAAGCTT
>PVKA01040135.1:0-18981 GCA_004027165.1 Ctenomys sociabilis | reverse complement strand
TTTTTTTTTTTTTTTTTTTTTTTTTTTTTGTCTTTTTGAGACAGGGTCTCACTATGCAGTTCAGGCTGGCCTTAAGTTCACTTTGTAGCTCAGGCTGGTCTTGAACTCACAACAATCCTCCTGCCTCAGCCTCCCGAGTGCTGGGATTACAGGCATGCGCCACCACGCCCGGCTGATATTGGCTTTTTTTAGCCATGTATCTGCCTAATTTCTGGTCTGCAACCTTCAGTTGTTAAACGTCCAGAAGAGAAGCTTATTGATATTATTATCCTATAACAGAAGTTGTTAAATTTAACATCACAATCTGTCTGAATATCACATACCTTAGACAAAATGAAACTGTTTTCCAACAACCAGGGGTGTTCTAAAATTTAAATCACTATATAATGTTAAAAAAAACAATTACACATTTATTGTACAGATATTTAGAAATCAAACCATATTCAACATGGTAGCAGTACAATCCTGCTACATTTTGTTTTTCTTGTTTATTTTTATTACATTTTTTTACATATTTTACTCTAACGAGAGCATAGCAATAATTGATATGACATTTAGAAGACAAAAGGACAGGTATTTTAAACATGGTTTTAGTATTACACATTGCTGTCCACAATGTAGTTGCTTAATTCGCAGACAACAGCATATAGAGTTAGTCAGGGTGAGCATCCTACCTATTAATTGCTATTTTCAAAAACGTGATAGAAATTCTTAGGACCACTGCCTTAACCATTTTGTTTATATAAATGTATGGTTTTTGCCCCTACCATAAATCCTAACTTCTTTCTTTCCTCTCTCTATGTTTCTTAATCCTTAAGTTCTCTCTTTCCATTTAACTGTGTTATACCTTTCAATTTTTATTTCTTCTTTTGAGTTCTTACATTAGGGAGACTACGTGATATTTACACATGTGGGTCTGATTTGTTTCACTTATATCTTCAAGTGGCATCCACTTAAATATAAAGGCTTCAAGTTTATCATTCTCTATAGCTGAGTAGTATGCCATTGTATAAAAAATACCACATCTTTTTCATTCATTCCTCATGTGATGGGCGTCTTGGTTGTTTCCAAGATTTGGCTATCACAGATGGTGCTGCTATAAGTACATAAGTACACATATATCACTATAATATGACATTTTCAGTTCCTCCAGGAAAATTCCCAGTAGGAGGATAGCTGGTGTTGTAGTTTTTATTTCAGACATCCAGTATCATCTATGGGGCTCATAAGGACCTATTGGATAGGCCCATACATGTGGCTTTTCTGTTGCTTTATCTTCCTAGTACTTTAAGATCCTTTTCTCTATCATCCATTTTCTACTTAAAGAATTCTTCAGTTACTCTTTTAAGGTTGAATTGCTGATGACAAACTCATGTAAGCGGTTCTTCACCTGAGACTGTCTTTATGTTCTTTACTATTACTTCATTATTATCCTTGCAGGTACTTTGGGTGGGTGTGGAATTCACAGTTGATGGCTCCTGTCCTCCTGTGCTTGCAAAGTGTGGGTCACTTCCTTTGGGCCTCCCTGTTCCAGATGAGTGTCCCACTGCTACTCAGATTGATGGCTCCCAGAGGCCTTGGGCTGTTTCTCTCTGGCTGCTTTTAAGACTTTTTTTCTTTCATTGCCAAACTTTAATTATGGTGTGTCTTGGCAAGGATTTCTTTGAATTTATCATATTTTGAGTTTTCTCAGCTCCTCAACTCTGTGCTAAATTTGGAGAGTTTTCAGCCATTATTTCTTCAGATAATATCTCATTCTTCTCTGGGAATTCCTGATGTGGACATTGGATCTTTAGTTATTGTCCCCTGAGTCTCAGAGACTCTGCTCTTTCCTTCTTCTGGCCTGTTTTATCTGTGTTGTTCATACTGAGTGAATCCTATTGAGCTGTCCACAAGTTTGTTGACTTTTATTCTCTAATGTTTTACCACTGAGAATATTCAGCAAGGTTTTTATTATTGTATTTTAGTTCTCTAATTTTTATTTTGTTCCTTTTAATAACTTATGCTGCTTTTCTGAGACTTTTTTTTTATTCCACTTGTTTCAAGATAATGTATAACTATCCAAGTATATCTAGGATGGTTGCTCTGAGACATTTTTCAGATTATTCCAACAAGTGATTCATCTCATCCAGTCAGTTGACTGAAGTTTCTCATTCAAATTGAGATTTTCTGGGTTCTGGCATGATGGGAAATCCTGATTGCATCCTGCATATTTTGGCTGTTCTAACACTCTAGATTCCACTTAGGATTTTTGCTTGTTTGTTTGTTTTAACAATCAGGGACCCTGTTCAGATGGAGCCCACAGGTCTGGTCAGCTTTTGTCAGTTATAGTGCTCATAGTAGTATATTTTCAAGGTCCTGTGGTGTTGCTATGGTCTGTTGATTTATCTCACCTTACTTAGCACACACTACCTCCTGTTGGTGCTGCCCAAGGAAGAAGGAATTTCCCGAGGCTGGGCTTGGGGAGCAACTAGGTACAGGAGTTTGGGGCAGTATTTTGGAAGACTCTTCCTTGCCTTTGGGGATGGTCACTTCCTGGTTGGGCACTTGTTATGAACAGTTCTCCCTGGATCTTTCATTGAGGCTCAGAGTTTCTGAGTCTATAAGGACCAAGGTTTTCCTGAGCTGGAAAAACGTTCTGGTGACTTCTCTCTGCCAGGTATCTATTGGGCAAGTATCTCATTCCAGTGGTGAAAGAGGGGGCTCTGGTCACTATAGCCATAAGATCTATGCCTTCAGGGTTGCCTGGTATAGTCATCAGATGGATGTCACCCAATTTGGGAGTAGGTCCACCTGCTAAAGGGCATGGTCTTGACAATACTGGGCCTGAATCCTTTTCTTCTCTTGGTGCAGGACACTCTGTGCTGGCCCCAAACCACTGTCCTTCCTCTGCCATCCTGCCAGGGTCCTCCCTTGCATTCTTTCTAGTATTTTCATGGTATATTGCTACACTTAGAAAAGAAGAGCATGGAAAGAGAAGTTCATGCTTTCTTATCAAGCCAAGAAATATCTAGCTCTTTTTTTGTTATAAATTTTAACTCAATTTCCTGAACTTGCATGGTTGAGAAGATGGTATTAAATCCATGAGACTGTCTCTTGCTACAACAAACAAAAAAGAACCATCAAGGACACCATAGTTGGTCTCTGACTATCACACAAATGGTTACCAGGTTTACATGAAACACAGAACCACTTAGGAGGATGGCACAGGAATTTGACTAAAGAAATCTCTATAATTAGAAAGACAGTGAATTTGTGTTGGTTAAAGTGATATCACCTAACAGGTATGAGCAGCCAAAGACACAAAAACATTGGCTTTTCTCTCTTGCTCCTTAGGCTGTCTGAGAGTTTTCTAAAATATGCATAAACCTATTGAGAATAAGAAATTTCATGGGCTTCTTCCTGGACTTGAACAAGTTTCATGGCTATTGTATATCTTTATCTATGAATGAATCTCTTTCTGTGCAAGTGAATTTCTTTCCAAAACTGTGTACTAATAGTATTTGCAACTGCTAATGTGAAGCTGACTAAATAGTCCTTATCCCAAATAAAGGCCACCTTGGGAGTGAGAGGTAGAGGCACACTCCTGAAATAAATGCTTTTGAAATCAGGACTTGTAATAGTCATAAGCAGGTACTCCTAAAATGGTTCAGTTAAGGCTTAAGACTCATTTCTTCAAACATGTTTAAGTCAGTTCATTGCTCACTGTGGGCTGTAGCTTACTCTGGCTCTCTTTGTTGGGAAGGACTCATTCTTACTGTCTAAATTCATTAAGCATCTTACATATTGGCAGACTTAACCTTCATGTGACCCTTCGGTTGTGTGAATAATGTGAAAAAATTTACAAGTGTTACTGGTGGCATAAAAAGTTTCTTAGATGAATAGAAAAATGTACTGAAGCTCAAATAGAATTATAATCATTAGTTAAATTAAGAAAGTTTCTAAATTAATGAGAAAACAATGAGAGTAGGAAGTCTTGATTTTCTGAAAAAAATTTTAAACATTTAACAGCCCCAGAGACCAGCCCGAGACAGTGTGGCCGACTCTGCCATCTTCCTGGATCCCGCCCAGCCAGAGACAGCGGCTGACTCCAGAGGCCTCCTGGATCCCACCCCAACCTCTCCCAGTGAGTGGGAATTTGCACGACTCACCAGGCTTCCCAGATCAGTGAGTGTGTGGTGAGTCTGAGGGAGAACCTTTGACTTCTTCCCATGCGTGCTACCCAGATCCCCAACCCCAAGCCCTCCAAGCCAGTGACTGGACCCAACAGCATCCCCAGATCCCCTGCCCTAAAGCCAGCTGAATGAGTGGGAATTTCCCCGATTCCCTGGGCATCAAATTTCAGTGAGTGTAGAACTCCAGGCCCGCCATGCCCAAGAGACATTTCCCTGTCCCCTTAACCCTTGTGGCCCAGTGAGAGCTGAGACCCACCGTACCAGAGAAACATTTCCCAGGGATTTCTGGTCCCACCCCATGGCCCCAGACCCAGTGCAGGTCGGCGTGGAGTGAGAACTCCAAGCCTCCCACGCTGGAGGGACATTTCTCAGCGATTCCCGGTCCCACCCCATGGCCCGAAACCCAGCACAGCCTGGCCTGTGAGTGAGGGCTCCAGGCCTGCTGCACCAGAGGGACCTTCCCAGCCTTCTCAAGTTCTGGCCTCTAGACCCGGACCCAGCACAGGCTGGCTGACCCAGTACAGCATACCCGGTGAATAAGATCATCCACTATCCTTTTGGGAGCCCAGCAGACCCACCAAAGCCCAGGCCCACCCACCTAGAGAGCGACATGCCTGACACAGGAGGGCTAACTCCGGCAAATTTCTGGATCCTCGCTCCAAAGCCAGCCAAGACACTGGGAATTTTCATTACTTCCTCTGCATCCCAGTTCAGTTCGTGCTCGCCTGAACAGGGAACCAACAGAGGGGAACCACAGGAGCTGCAGCAAAAAGGAACTGAACACAACAGCTAGATCCAGGATAGGCATACCTGGGTAATCTCAAACTTAATAGACTGGCTCCAGAATCTCAACAATCAAAGCTTATAGCTGCACCAAAGCTCTCAATTATTCTCACATTCTTCATCCTGGCATCATCTTGCAGGTGATGGATTATTTTTTCCTGCATTCTCATTATTTTTAAGAGATCCTTTCTCACCTTTTCACTAGCTGCCAATACCAAAGGTCAGTGCTATACAAAATGACAAAGACAAGGGGAAAAACATAATCCCAGACCTCAAGTCCACCAGTAAGGCAGAGGACACTAGCTCAGCTGCAATGAATGAATTAACAGATACAGCAGCAAAGGAATAACAGCAGAAAGGTATAGAGGAAATAAAACGAGAAGTAATTCCTCAAATTAAAAAAGAAATATCTGAATACATAGTATCTGAAATAAAGAATGAATTCCAGAAACATTGGGTGGAAAAACAATGCTCACCCAGCACAAGTGCAGAGAGCACTATTCCAGCTGAAACGTATGAATTAACAGCATCTGAAGCAAAGACACAACAGCAGAAAGATCACGAGGAACACAAAGCAGAAATAAGTTCTGAAATCAAAAAAGAACTTTTTGAAGTCATAGCATCTGAAATACAGAAACAAGTCCGGAAATATACAGAGGAATCCCAATTTGGAAGAAACACTGCAGAAAAAGAATAACTACCTCTAAAGAAGACATGGATAAAAAAATTGAGATCAGAAATATGATGGATTCCTTGAATGAGCAATACAGAAAAGAAATAGAACACATGAAACACAGTCAAAGAGATATAGAAGAACTAAAATATCAATCACGAGTCTACAAAACTGTTTGAGTGAAAGTGGAGACCAAGTTTCAGATCTTGAAGATACTGGGGCAGCTAGTGAAAAGGTGAGAAAGGATCTCTTAAAAATAATGAGAATGCAGGAAAAAATAATCCATCACCTGCAAGATGATGCCAGGATGAAGAATGTGAGAATAATTGGTATCAACGAGAATGAAGGAGTCAATATAAATGACATAAAAAGAATTTGGGGAGAAATAATTGCAGAAAACTTCACAAATATGAGGAAAAAATCCAACATTCAGGTCATGGAAGCATGCAGAACACCAAATAACTTCAACCCAAGTAGAAACATACCGAAACATATAGTAGTTAAGATCCCAGAAATCCAACACAAAAATAATATACTGAAAGCTGCTAGAGAGAAGAAGGAGCTCACATTCAAAGGAAAACCCATCAGAATCACAGCCAACTTCTTCACACAAACAATGAAGACAAGGAGAGCATGGAGCAAAGTTCTTCAAGTCCTACACGAAAACAAATTCCAGCCCAGACTATTATACCCTACAAAACTCTCTTTCAAGTTTGATGGAGAAGTGAAATACTCCCATGACAAAGAACAACTGAAGAATTTCATGATGACAAAGCCATCCCTTCACAGGCACTGAAAGATGTTCTAGAGAGAGACCACAATGACCAGAACTCCATGAATGAGAATGGAAGGAACCCACTAAACAGGACAGACAATTAAACACAGGATACAAAGGAGTAAACAACATCAGGTAAATATCATGACAAACATAAGTCAGCACATTTCAATTATAACCATCAATGTATCTCAGACCTTATAGTAATGGAAAATAAAACAGACATTGCTATATCTTTGATTAAAAAAAGAGGCACCTGAAATACAAACATATAAGGGAGTTTGAAAGTAGAAAAATAGAAAGATATGTATGAAAACAGGAAATATAAGAAAGTAGGTATGTATATATTAAAATCAGAAAGAGTAGACTTCAAGACAGAAAGTAGAGCTGGCCAAATAACTCAGCAGATTAATGAACCTGCAGACAGGCTCAGGGCCAGGGGTTCAATCTCTGCATCTGCCATGCAGGCCCCACCCCTGGGGCACACTGAGATGGCAATTGAGACTGGGCATGGTAGCACGTGTTTATAATCCCAGCATTTGGGAGACTACAGACAGGTGGACCACTGTGAGTCTGATCTAGTACTGAGACTCTAAACATCCTTAGACCCTTCCCTAAAATACAGGAAAAAAAAAAGACAGAAATTATTGCCAGGGATATAGAGGCATAATTTTATAGGGACCAATTAATCAAGAACACACTATAATTCCAAAATTAAATGCATCTTATAATAATTCAAAATATGTAAGTTGACAAACAGAGAAATAGTAAACTATATAATTATACCTGAAGATTTTTAAGATACTTTCTCCCTACTAATAGAAGTATACAACATAGACACACAAACTGAACAAGATATAAAAAAGATTTAAAGCTCACTGGGCTTAATTAATATTTTTTTATCAATTTATTTTTATTTTACTGAAGTACAAATATCAATGAGAAGGTTTTAGGATACCTTGACAAGATGGATTTGATAAATTAATACATTGCAAACTGTTTTCATAATGTTTTGGTATCATAGAAGGTGCATACATATACTTACAGATATTATTATAGCATATGACTCTTATCAGTAAAGAGAGTGTAGCTGTTCGCGTATCTTATTTTTTATACCTGAATTACATCAAAGATTCAATAATTAATACTTTCTACCTTGTTATTTTCCTAGTGGTTGTCCATAGTACTAGAAGCTGACATAATATCCTGTCCAACCAACACTAGTGCAAATCTTGCCTATCATAGAATTATGATAGCATGGCATATCTATCCCAACTGTACTGTCCATACACACACATCATGATTCTTCCTTTCTATACCCCTTCCTTTGTCTACACCTGTCAAAGATGGGCACCCCACTGTCATTCAACTAATTTAGGTGCCTGAACTCATTGACACAATCCAACACAGTTCAGCATTCCACAACAATAGTGAGTTATCCGAAGAAGTTGTCGACCATAGCCATTTACAGCTCAGCTTAATATTATGGCCCCGTGATGTATACTTTATTTTTATATTTTTCTGCTGAATGGTCAAGACCTAGATAGAGCAAGACCTATATACCAACACATGTACTTTTTGTTTCTTATGAGGTCAGTGAAGTCCCCTCAAGGTTTACCTTGTAGTCCTGTACCTTATTCTGTAGATCCTTTATATATCCATATGAATGAGTCACGGCCAATGCTTGACCAGTTTGCTCTCTGTGAGAGCCTGAGAGAAAGTTTTCTCTTCATGTGACTCTCCCCAGGCACACTATAGAACTTTAATCTCTTTCCTCTGTGGCTCCATAATCTCCTTGTTCAGGAAATTTGGAGCTCAACTGAGTTTCATGATGTTGCAGTACAGGTTCACCTATATCCTGAGTCTCCGCTGATCTTGAAAGGCTAGGGCCAAAATGTTGGCTGGCCTTGTGGCTCTTCTATTTCTCCAATTTTGATCTGTGAACTTAGGTTGTTAACCATCCAGAAGAAAAGCTGATTAGTGTCGTGCAAAATATGCCTTTCACTTTGCCTTATCTGACTCAATTGATTTTAGTTGTTGTTATGCGTTTCCTTTTGTATTTCTGCTTTTTGCTTCTTATACTAGGGAGACTATACGATATTTACACATGTGTGTCTGGTTTATTTCACTTATGAGTATATGTTCAAGTGGCATCCACTTCAATATACATGCTTCAAGCTTATCATTCTTAATGGTTGAGTAATACACCATTCTATAGAAATACCACATCTTTTTCAACCATTCCTCATGTGATGGGCATCTTGGTTGTTTCCAAGATTTTGCTATCACACATTGCGCTGCTATAAACATAGGTACACATATATCACTGTGATATAATGTTTTCAGTTCTTCTGGGAAAATTCCCAGTAGGGGGATAGCCAACTTGAATGGGATTTCTAGTCCTACTCTTTTGAGGAGTCTCCACACTGACCTCCACAATGGTTGTACCAGTCTACATTCTCACCTTAGTTAATATTTATGGAGAACTTTATCAAACAACTATAGCATATACATTATTTGTAAAATTTTATTTTAAAGACAGAAAGAAAAAAATACAAATAACAGTAACATGCCTCAAAACAGGTTAGTAAGACAGTAATAATAATTAATACATTTTGTATTGCCAACCTTTTAGTAATTATTCAGAGCAAAAGACATAGGCAAGAAATATTGTCCGCATAATATTTGCTCAAATCTTTCTTTTCAATAAACTAAGAGAAACTAGCTCTATAAGTATCTGATATGTGTGTATATATGTATATATATATATATATATGTATATATATATGTATTATTTTCCTTTTCCCTTCCTTCTTTTTCTCTTTTCCCATCCCAGTTTCTCTTTTCTCTTCTAACAGTTCAATAGAATGTACATTATTTCATTTATTTATTTATTTAATAATTTTATTGAGAAGCAAATAGCGATGAGACAGTTTCACATCCAATTACTAGCATAGTTTCAATAATGAATACATTGCTTATTGTTGTCTTAGTGATTATTTGTTTTACAAGATGCAGACATGATATTGTGTCTCAAACACTATTAGAACAAACCTCTATATTCATTGAATTAAAAGAATGGAGCTGTGTTTCTATCCTAAGTATTTTGTGTATACAGATACAAAATGATCGTTCATTTCTGTTCCACTTTTTTGGTTAATTTTGTCAGAGAAGAGCATTCTATTGTCATTTAAATACTGTAGGTGTATGAATTCAGCAAAATATCCCAATATAGTCTAGTAGTCTAAAATAGTAGTGGGTTTTCTGTAAGACTGGCAATGTCAGAAATTGTTGACTTGAGCTTTTTACAGCTAAGCATATTAATATGTCTTTTCACACTTTGTTTTCATACCGTTCTGCTGGATGGTTAAGACCAAGATAAAGCAAGATCTATATAACAAGAAATGTAAGTCATATCCCCTCAGGATTTATCCTGTAACCCTGTACCTCACTCTGTAGATCTTTTGTCAGTGTCAGCCATGACACTGTGGATGAGTCACAGTCATTGCTTGACCAGTTTGCTCTCTGTGAAAGCCTGAGAGAATGTTTTCTCCCCATGTGATACTCCTTAGGCACACTCTACATCATCAATCCCTTTCCTTTGTGGCTCCATAATCTCCTCGATCAGAAAATTTGGGACACAACTGAGTTGCATGATGTTATAGTACAGGTTCTCCTATGTCCTGAGTCTTCCCTGATCTTGAAAGGCTAGGGCCAAAATTTTGGCTGTCTTTTTTTTCTCTAATTTTTGGTCTGCAAACTTAAGTTGTTAACCCTTTAGAAGAGAGGCTTATTATTGTTACCCTACAACATAGGAAGTTGAGCTTAACTGCATTATCTGTCTGGACATCAAGAATCTTAGACACAACATGGAACAGGTATTTTCCATCAGGTATTGATGTGTTAAACTTTGAGTCCCACCAGTATATGAAGAAAAAAATTAAAAAGATAAAATTATTTAAAAAATAGGAATAAGCATTTACATATGTTTACACAGAAATGTAGAAATCTAACAATATACATCCTTGTAGTAGGACAGTCCTGTGATTTGTTTTTGTCTTTTGAATTCACTTATTACCCTTTAAAAAAAATTTACTTGACAGTTTGGCAGTAATTGGTATGTCATGACAATCAGTATGTAATTAGAAGACCAGAATGACAGACAATTCAAGCGTGACCCCCATTACACATTTCTTTCTTCAGTGCAGTTGCTTAGTTCACAGGTATCAGCATATATAGTTAGTCGGGGTGAGAATCCTACGAATTAGGTACTAGTTTCAAAAACACGCTGAAGATTCTCAAGACCATTGCCTTACCTATCTTGTGCATATAAATGTATGATGTTAAGTAAACTTAAAATGTCCATGAGACAAATCATACTCTGGGTCACAAAATGCTTCAGTAGATTTTAAAAGAATAAAATATAAAATAAAGTATGTCCTGTAACTATAGTGAAATTAGAAATCAATAACAATAGGTAGAAACACCTCAAACATCTTTTAAAAGTAACTACTATATTTCAAAATAATCCATCACCAGGGAAGAAAAGAAATATAGAATTTAGTAAAGATTTTAAACTGAATGAACCCTGAGAGTATATCAAAATTTGTGGAATGCAGCAAGGCAGTGCTTAGGGAATGATTTATAACTTTAAATGTATATTGAGAAAGAAGGTATATTTTAAATCATTGACCTAAGATTTCATCTTAAGAAGCTTAGAAAAGAAGTAGGAGGACACAAAATTGTATCGGTAATCTGAACAACTAATTTGAAGACAATATGCAATGTAACAACCATTGTTGAATTCTTATCCTTTTCTTTAGTGAAATTCTGTATCATTTCTAATTCTTGTCACTATTTTTTATTCTCTGTTAAACAAAGAAGTAGAAGGAACCCTTGAAGAGATATTTCACAAAATAAGTTCAAAATGAAGTCAATGATGTATGACTACGATCCCAGCATTCTGAGAGTCTGAGACAAGAGAATCATAAGTGTAAACCCAACCTAGGCAACTTAGTGACTTAGCAAGACTCTGTTTAAAATGAAAAGTAAAAAAAGGCCAGAGATGGTGTCAAGGCCTTGGGATCAATCCCTAGTATTCTGTTTAAAATTGCATGACCATTTTGAAATTTCTCCTAACGTTAATGAATAATGACCTAGGGTTATATTTCTAGCTATTACTTAGAAAAAAAGATGAAAACATATGTTCATAGAAAGACTTATATAAGAGCTCTCATAGCATTTTTTGTTCAATTTTATTTAAACAGGCATAAAGCTGGAAACAACCCTAATATTTATCAAAAGAATGGACAAGTGAGTGCTCATGTATCCTTACAATGAACAGTACTGATCCATACAAGCAAATAAATGAGTCTTACATATATACTATTGGAAAAGTGAAGCCAAGTACAAAAGAACACATACTGAATGATTTCATCTGATTCACAGCTTAGTTCAAGATCAAAATTAACCTACATTGATTGTATTAGCAACAGATGCCAAAATTCATTCAGGTCAAAGTAGCAAACACGTATTATCTCACATTTTCTGGCAGCCAGGAACCCAGGCATAGCTTCGCTGGATGCTTTTGTTTCAGGGAGTCCCACAAAGCTGCATCAACAGCTGCCCAGGTTGACGGTCACCTTGAAACTTGACTGGGACTGTCTGCTCTCAAGCTCCCTCACACGGCTGTGGACTGGCTAAGGTGCTTGGTAGCTATTGCTGAGAGATCTCAGTTCTTTGCCATATGAGCTTTCAATGGGCCTGTCCCATTGCAGAGCTGGGGCTGCAGGAGAGAGCACAAAAGAAGGTGGAGAAAGTGTAAATGATAATTTGGTATGGTTTAGATCTCAAATGTCTTCTCCAGTCTCATGTATGTGGAAGATGACTGGATCATGGGGGATATATAGTCATTAGCAGATTTATCCATTGATGAGTTCAGCAGATAAATGAGCAGTTAAGATGTAGGGCCTGATTGGGAGGCTCACTGGCAAGCTGTTTTTCCCTTCACTCTGCTTCCTGGCTGCTAAGTGTTGAGCAGTGTTCCTCCACCACACAATTCTACCAAGAGGTTTTGGTGTTGGACACTACCTACCCTGGATGAAACCCAATGAAACTATGAGCCCAAAATAACTTCTATTACTTCAAGTTATTTGTGTTGGATATTTTGTCCCTGTGATAGAACAGCTGACAAAACATAGTATCTTTACAGCTTTGGCCTCAGAAGGGGTAAGGTCCTAGAGAGCCTACAGATCTATGGAGGGCATCAGAGCAGGACCTACACAGCCTGGTAGAGATCATGAAGACCATCTCAGAGGCCAGACACCACAGTGATGGGAACCAGGACCACAGCTGCCTATGGACAATGGGAATCAACTGTAAAGAGCACAGATGAACTTCCTGGGTGATTAAAAACATTTGGTATGTTGATTTGGTTATGAGTTCTATGATTATATTACCAAGATTCTTCCCTTTGTATGCCTAAGATCTATACCTGTAACTATGTGTAATTGGCCCTCTATTTTAAAATAGACTTTTAAATGGTGATTTGTCACTTCAGATGTCATGAGAATGAATGCAGCCCCTTCTACAGCAGACCAAATAGACATGACCACAGAAAAACACATTCATTTATCACATTGCCCTTCCAGACTTCAGAAAGCCAGTGGGGCACCAATAGTGTATTTTTACAAGGCTCTATTTACTCTCCTCTGGGACGGGTGTTTGAGATATGTAGCCAAACCTCTAAGGCTTGGTTGTGGATCTGAGAACAGCCAACCACAGCTTCTTCGTTTTTAGTCTGTCTAATTCTCAAAATGAGGGGACAGCCAGCCCTGTTTAGGACCTTGAAGACCTTCAGGAACATGGAAAATTCAACTTAAATCAGGGTTGGGACTGAGAATTATTAACCAGAATCAATCCTCTGCCTCAGGATGCAGAAATTCTAAATGGGTCACATGGGTTTTTGGACAAGTAATACCTCTTACAAAACACTATTTTGACAAATCAAGTATAAGTGAATCAGAAATGGACAGCTTGCATTTCTCTTAAAATAGACAAGGCTTAAAAATTAAGACAGGCCTTGTTTGGCCAAATATCTTTGACGTTTTCCAGACCTAAAGTATTTAGAAAAGTGTTCCACCTACTTTCAAAACCCACAGAGTACCTCTAGATTTTCATCTTTGGAAATTGAATCTGCTGGGGGTTAATCATTTTGCTCTTAATCCCGTCACTCTTCTTGGATAGAGACAGTGGATCGGTCCATTATTGGGAGTAAAGTGATCTTTTTTTAGTGGCTAAGAGATGTCCATGTGCCAGGCAGCATGCTAGGTATGGAGAAATCACTTGGGCAGCTCCTCACAGCCCAGGATTTATTTAGGCAGAGGAAGGAGGTGAACCCCCTTACCAAAGACCTACATGACAGAACATGCAATCAGTTCCCATGGAAGACTTGAGACCTCTCTTTTGTGATGGGATTTTGGCAGGAGTGGCTTCAAGTACTGGCCTCCATCAACCAAAGGCCCTGAGAACTTGCAGCACTAAGATCAAATATTTCTGAGGTTACTGAGCCCAGGAGGTCACCTATCAGGGAGGAATTGTGCAAAGGCTTAAGTGTGTATTTACTGAGTCTTCAGCTGGCTCCCTCCTCTCCCTCCAAAGGCAAAGAGACAGACAACTGCCTGACCAGGATACAAATGCAAAGTGAAGTGTGTTTTTGGAAAATCACATTCAATAACAGTGTAATGCAGTCTTGGGGTTGTGTAAAATTCAGAGAACTTTTGGACTTGAGGAGAGGGAACTCTCTGGATTGGATATCTGAGGTGGTGGAGGGAACTTCAAGAACCGGATATCTTCTATATCCACCCATAACTTCCAACATCCTGTAAGGACTCTCTGGCCCAGAAATCATAGCAGATAGGGGACAATCTGGGCAATAAAGCCCCCACCAGATTGTTCTCAATACCCCACTGTAGTGGATTGACTAATAGTCAACTTGGAACAGCCAACTGAATTGAGTCAGCATGGTTCTTGGTGTGGGAAGTCCACCTGAGTATTATTGCCAGCAGCATAAAAGGGGAACTAAAAGCTTGTCACACTGTCTTTCCTGATATGAATCTAGTTGTTCTCTTCATCAGAGGAGCTCAGATCCTCAGTGTCACTCCAGTACAGATCCCTCACTTGCTGGCACAGTCCATCATTCTGCTGGTGCAGAATTTCTAGCTTCCATCACTGACCAGTGCAGATCCCTGATGCTGACTTGCATGAGACATTGTCATGGGCTTTAGGCCTCCAGATGGACCTGCAGAGGACATTACCATGGGATCCGGGCCTTACGCTGAATTCTTTGGATCTGTACTTTATGAGTAGATCTCTTGGTCTCTTCTGCATTTGATTTTTGGGGTAAATATTAAAAATAACTCTGTTAATTATGTGTCCTATATTAAATCCATTCCCTTTGGAAATCATGACAAAACATCCATGGCCTACAAATGTGCACATGCACATGGAAAAATGGGAGGCATCAATTTGTCAGTTTATCTTAAAATTGTCCTAGAATTGGATAGAGACAATGTTTTCTGCAGCATTCTTTAAGAACTTAAAGTTGCATCACAGTTCAATAAGACCATGGACCACTCTCCAGTGAATCTCCTTAAACACATGGCTTATCCTCTCTGAGCCCCAATAGTATACCTTCAAGGAGTTGGAGACAAGAGATGTATCAAGATTGGAAATGGCCCATTGTAAAATTCCAGAATTCATGGCCAACATTGTATCCCAGGGAAATGGAGGCCTTGGAATTGTGCAACTTGGTGCTTCTAACTGCCACTTACAGGTTCAAGCACTAAGTCTGAAAGTCAACAAAGGGTGAGGTCTGGAGTCCTCTTATTAGACTCTGTCCTGAGATGCAGACCATAGGGAGCCTGGCAGAATCTGGAAAACCACCATACAACAACAAGGAAATTTGCAAAGAAAATGTTTATAATAACAACCACAAAAAATAAAGCCTGCAGCAAAATGAGTACAAAAGTAAAAAATATGAAACAAACAAGAAAGTGTGAGTGACAGTTGATGACTCTGGTAAATGGAAAATTAGTCTCTAGAGAAAATGGGAATAATAATCTGAAAAGAACTTTAAAATTGGTCATTTAAAATTATCTAGAGGAAAAAGATGAAGAAATATGTCCTGAACATAAGGATATGAGATGGTGAATCGAGTATCAGAGATCATGAGTGGTACTGAATGCATATGAAAGTTTGAGGACCAGGAAATGAAAAGTAGTCATTTATGGAACAAGAACAAACAATGGCACAGGGCTAAGCAGGAATCAAGAGAAGCCATGGCTTACTGTACTGAACAGATAATCTCCTACAGTCTCCATGGTAAAGAGATTAACCAAGAGAAGGAGATGGTGAAAAAGAAGAAACTAGACAGGGATAATAGGTCAAGAATCTCCTAGCAGGGGTACAATGAAGATATTGGTATGAGAGAGTAAAGACATTTAAAGATAAAGAAGATGATTTTCCAGAATTGAAGGAGACACGTGTGCTAAGTTTGGAAAAACCAAGTTAGATAACTGTTAAAAGTTAAGCCAATGCAATTTTCATGTATTCCCTGAGGAACTGCACTTGTTCAAGATTTCACTCGTGCATGTGAGGACTCAGTTTCCCACTGTCACTGGGTAGCACCATCATGCCCACCACCACATAGGCACCTCCATCCTTAGGGGCAGGCACCATTCTCATTCTTCATAGCACACCTGTCCTCACATACCATGCAACTTCCTGTGTGGTGACACCCATGTGGGCACAACCATCATGGGACTGTGACCTGCTAGGCATAGTCCTCATCCACCCACATGGGCCATCTCTCTCTCTTTTTCTCTCTCTTTAAAAAAAATTCTGTATTTTAGGGAAGGGTCTACAAGGTGTTTAGGGTCTCACTACAAGATCAGACTCATAGTGATCCACCTGTTTACAGCCTCCCAAGTGCTGGGATTACAGGTGTGCACCACCATGCCCAGTCTCAATTGCCATGTCAGCATGACCTGGGGGCAGGGCCAGCATGGCAGGCCCAGGGATCAAACCCCTAGTCCCTGTGCCTGCTTGCAGGTGCTTTAATCCACTGAGCTATTTGGCTGGCCCTTGGGCTATTTCTCTCAATATCACCATCTTCTACTTATTCCCACATTCTCTGTCCCCCTGTAATGGATCTCATCTGTCCTGCAGCTCTTTCAGGACATAGAGTTGAAGCAACCACTGTGAAGTTGAGACAGAAACAGGAAACATTTCCTCAGAGCATTTCTCTAGCTGTTATCTTCCCACCTGCCCATTAAAAGATCCAAACACAACTCCAAACACACTCAGCCATTTTATCTTTGATAAAGAGTTCAAACATGTTCACTGGAATGTAGTTAGCCTCTTTAATAAATGGTGCTGGAAAAACCGACCTTCCTGTCATCAAATGTTTATCCAGTCCCTGCTGGAAGATTCCAGTGACAGTAGATCATCCCTAATATATAGGCAGAATGGTGGTCTAAAAACCCAACTTGATTTAATTTCTATGTGCAAGTTTCATGCTACTAAAGTTAGGGGAAAATTAAACTCAGTTCATTGGTGCCAACAGTGTGACTGTGCTCTGGAGGGAAGTTATATGTAGTCTTCTGCCCATTCTGTCAAAATAAGCAGATTCATCTGGTCCTTGACCTTGGGTCTGTGGGTTTCCACTCCAAGATCCTGCAGCTCCTGAGCTGGAATTAGCACATCTGTGCCATCCCTGTGAGTCACAGAAGCTTGGCTCTGCATCTTTGAGGTGGTAAGACTCTTTTTCTTTTTCAGGTTCTCACACTAAGGAGACAATTTGGTGTTTGCATGTGTGGGTCTGATGTATTTCACTTAAGAGTATATTCTCCAGTTGCATCCATTTGCCAACAAAATAGTAAAAGTTATCCTGTTTTATAGCTGAATAATACTCCATTGTGTAAAAATATCACATCTTCTTTATTCCATTCTTCAGCTGATGGACATCTGGGTTTCTTCCAGGATTTAGCTCTGACAGACTGTGTTGCCATAAACATAGGTACACATATATTGCTGTGGTATGAGGTTTTCAGTTCTTTTGGAAAAAACACAAGGAAGGGAATAGCTGACTTGAATGGGACCTCCAATTCTAGTTTTTTAAGGAATCTTCACACTGATTTCCATAGTGATTGTACCAGTCTGCACTCCCCCCAGCAGTAGAGGAGGGCTCCTTTTTCTCCACAGCCTCTCCAACATTTGTTATTGGCTGATTTCTTGATGCCGGCCATTCTTTGTGGGTGAGATGGGCTCTCAGTTTTGTTTTAATTTTCATTTCTCTAATGACCAGTGATAATGAACCATTTTGAATATATTTATTTACCATTTGTATTTCTTCTTCCGAGAAGTGTATTTTCATCTCAGATACCCATTTTTGGATTGGGACTTTGAATTTTGGGGGCCTGATTTTTAGTATTCCTTACAGAGCTAGAGAAAACTTTCTTCAAATTCATTTGGAACCAGAAGAGACCCAGAATATCAAAAGCAATCCTGAGAAACAAAGGAAATGCAGGAGGTATCACAAATCCCTGACCTGACATTATACTATAAAACTACTGTGATAAAATCAACATAGTACTGGCATAGAGATAAACCTGAGTATCAGTGGAACAAATTAAAAGATCCAAACACAACTTCAAACACACTCAGCCATTTTATCTTTGATAAAGAGGTCAAACATGTTCACTGGAATGTAGTTAGCCTCTTTAATAAATGGCGCTGGAAAAACCGACCTTCCACATGCTGAAAGCTAAAGCTAAACCCATGCCTATCAACATGCACAAAGCCAGTGTCAAAATGGATCAAATATTTAAATATTAAAACAGAAACATTAAATCTTCCGGAGAAAAATGTGGGTAGAAATATTCAAGACATAGAGGTAGGTACAGAGCTCATGGACCAAAACCAAATGCACAGGAAATACTTCAAAGAATCAACAGCCGGGATCTCATCTTTTTGAATAGCTTCTAAATTCAGAGCAAATCTCCAACAGATTAAAAAGAAAACCCACAAACTGGGAAAAAATTATAGCCAACTGTACCTCTAACAAAGGCTTTCTATCTAGAACATATAAAGAATTAAAATATCTGGTGAGACTCTCGGTGGTTCCTCGGGAGACAAGCTCTCCTTTGCTCCCTGCCTCCTGGACAGCTGTGCACCCTGCCCACAGAAGTGCATCTGCTTCCTCAGCGTGTTCTCATCTCTGCATGTGACCCCTGTGTAGCTCTAGCACCCACCCCAATTTTTGTTAGTCTCCAGTGGAAGCTCCTTTCATGATAACAATCTTCTTTTCAGATATATGAAATGTGATCAAAATTTATAGTGAATGCTTAAATTTTTAAAATATTATAAATAACACATTGCCATTAATCTTTCTCAAAATACTCTCCTCAGTTCATACATACTTATCCCATGCTCCTGTCACCTTCTGAAGCAGTCCTGGAAGACCCCATTTGTGAGTGTTCTTTTGGAGGATTTTTCTTTTTTTTTTTTTTTTTTTT
>PVKA01040134.1:0-18982 GCA_004027165.1 Ctenomys sociabilis | reverse complement strand
CGCTTATTCCACTGAGCCATCTCCCTGGCCCAGACCCAGGCTCAGAGTTTGTTGTGTTGATTTCATATTAACACTTACTGACTAAAATGCCCCCAACTCCTTCCTGTACCTTCAGTCTCCAGATTCTGCACTCCAGTAGCCTCCATATCTCAGAGGCATGGGTAGGTGTCCTGGAAAGGAGCTTGTGGTGAGTGTGGCCTTGAGACAGGGCTTGATATCACCACACTAGTGTCCCCCAGGGAGAAGAGGACAAAAGCCACTTGACAATCCCTACTGTAAGGCATGAAGACTCAGCAGGGGCTGGCAGATGTAGAGCAAACAGGGCTAGCTGAGAAGACAATTGTGAGGCCCAGAAAGTGAGAGGGCAGAGGGGCTTCAACAGGGAGTTAGCACTCTGCCTTTTCTAGTTCACATTTTTGGCTGGTGTTAGTGGTAAAATGGTTTGCAGGGACATTTTTTTCTTCAGCAAACAATCTGCTGTCAGTAGATAAGGAGCTGTGAATTGTACTGTATGGTATTATATTGTATTGATTTATTTTATTTTGCATGCCTCCAATACACACATGTCGCTTTTCCAAACTTCTTTTGTTAATTTTATTGGTACATTTTAGATACACAAAATGGTCACATTTTTCATAAGGCATTTGTACCTATACATAATTTACACTGATTCATCTTTTCTGCCCCTCGTTTTCCTTATTTACAAAGCTTTCCTTCTATTTCTCCTATTCTCTTCTTTCTTGTCCCTTCTCTTTCTTTCCTATTTTTCCCCTCCTTTTTTCCTTCCAATTTCAACATTTTCTTTCTATTAAAAATTTTGGTCCTCGCCCTTTTGGTTGCTCACACCATACAAATAATGCAGTATTTAAACATATATATCCGATTTATGTCCGTTAGGATTACCATTTCCAGGAACATACATTATAAGTGCATCAAGTTTATCCTTCATGGTGGCTGGGGGATATGCCACATCTTTTTAATCATTCATCCATCAAAGGTATTTGGGCTGTTTCCAAGATTTAGCTATTACAAACTGCTGCTACAAACATGGGTGTGCACATACCACTATTGTATGTTTTGTTTTGTTTTTTAACTCCTTTGCAAGGATACTATGAAGGAGAACAACTACGTCAACTGGGACCCCTGGACCTATTTTTTTTAGGAATTTCCACACCAGTTTCCACAGTGCGTGCACCAGTCTACATCGCCACTGACAGAGAAGAGAGTACCTGGACTTTATATGTTGGTATAAAGTGCTTATTCACTCAGTCACTGGCTTCTCAGGTTTTACTCCAGTACTCGCACTTTTTCTTTTCTCTTTCACTATCAGTCTTATTAGATAAATTGCATCCCAAGACAGCTCTGGATGACAGTGTTCCCAAACCATGCCTTCTGGTGTCTGACAATGGAGCTGGAGAAGATTATGGTGAATGGGAAGGAAACACAGCACAGGCAGGAAGCGAAGGGCTCTCAACAGCCTGCTCTGACGTGTGTGCTTTCCTGGATAAGGAAGAGCAGAAGTTTCTGGATTTGGCCCACAGATTCCAGGTCCTGCTTCAGTGCCATCAGAATGAGCACACTTGAAACTTTCAAGCAAGTGGCCGCAGGAAAATGGAGAAGATGAGATTTGATTATATCTCACCTGAGAAGGAAAAAGGCATGATCATCTTATAGTGTTAAACTTTTTCTCCTTAGTTCAACTTTTTTCAGGGGAATATGATTAGTCCTGTCCTCTTTTGTTTTTCTTGTTCAGTTACTCATTTCTCTATTCATTCAAATTCAACTTGGAAAACATATTGGGTTGTGCACTGTTTATAATATATCCTCACTTATTGTATTTAAGTGATTTATTGATTGATTAATTTCTATTACACACATAGATTGAACCCTCAATATACACCAGAGATTCATGCAAATGTTGTAGATAAAACTCTTGCTGTAATTTCATTGATTCATCAAGGGATTGGAATGCCAAATAGACATTGATGAGCACCAAAGTACTGTCAAAGTGGTCTGACATTTAGAGAATGTAGGAACGTATTCCAGATGGAAAGATAAAATTAAGTTTAATAATAATTAGCATTTATTTCACCTATGGCATTGCTTCCCTGTGGATCAAGTATTTTACATAAATGGATTTATGTAATATGTCCAGAAGCATTAAAACCAAGATTTAACTACTCATGGAGAACACATTTTTGTATGCCAGTGATGTTCAGGGGCCAGAGATGCTGGTGGAAATCATAGAGTACCATGAAGACATGAGTTACAGACCCCTTTCCACTAATCACACTAACCCCCACCTCTTTGACACCAAACTTTCCTTTCTCCAAAATACTAAAACTCAGAAATCTTTGTGCAAATAGAGCTTCATCTGGAACTACTTACTGGATAGCAATTAAACTTGAATTTAAAAAAAAATAGATGTTTGCCAGAGTTAGGATAGGGACCTCAATTTTTTGAGCTCAAAGCTTATTTGCGGTAGCAGTGTGCTAGAGATGAGCATGCAATATGTGGGACGCCGTGACACATCATTATGCTAGAATGTTTTGAGAAAGTACTCATTAACTTGAGAAAAATCCTAGGAGCCTTCTCAGAAATTCTTTCTGTGTCCTTGAGGATTTGGGGTTGAACAGCAAGAATGAAGGAGAAAACCAAGGTGGAGGACAGACAAATGGAAGCTGGTACAATAGGTCTCACGGCACATGGCACTTACTCTGTGGATGTGAGGAGAAGTAGTCAAGAGTTTACTGGAATAGAAAATTCCATGGTCTAAAATGGATTGAGCACCACTGTTGCTCAGACTTTCTCTTGCTGGTAAAATCTGACCAACTCTGCTTTTATGAAGGTTTTATTAGAATCCAGCCATGCCCTATCATTAATAGGTTATCTATTATCCCTTTCATGCTAGAGAAGAAGAATTTTATTCTTGCAACAAATGCTGTACTGCTCCCAAGGCTAAAAACACTTATTATCAGAAACACTGAACAAGATAGAAGTTTGCTAACTGCTGCCATGGCATTTGATTCTGCAGTCCAGTAAATAGGACAGTATCAATGTTCTAGATTGTAGATGTTATTGTAGTTGCCCTAATTATTTATTCATTGGAGTTTCTGTAGGGTTGAACGTTTAGCAGTTTATAGGCTGATGGGAGAAGCAGTGGGGCAAAAACCCAACAGAATACATAAATGTGTCCAAAACAGACTAAAGAAGTAACATACTTGTTGGACTTCAAAGGCACAAAACTGAATAGCACATGATGTTTTAAAATGTATTTGTTGCTGCAGGGTCTCAGTACATAACTTGGACTCTTGGTGATGCTCCTTCTTTCTGCCTCCCTAACGCTGTATTACACGTATGTGCCACTACGCCTGATCCCTGGCCCACTCAGCCCGCCTTGGTATCATGTGGTGCTGGGGATTGAACCATGGCCCCTGCGCTTGCCTAAGCTTGCCTACTCTGCTGGGCTATCTCAGTGGCTCTAGCAATGATTCTTATCTTTATTTTCAGTACTGGAAATAGAACCCAGGACCTCACATCCTAAGCCAGAACTACCATGGAATTCCATTCCTAGTCCAGCAAATGGATTTTGTCTTTAAGGTAGTGTTGTGTGAGGAACAATGCTAACACTCATCAGTGATGTTGGTAGAGAAGAAATGTAAAGGAAACCACCACAACAAGAGTACCAACGCCTACATGCAGGCTCCAAAAGAAGAGTGTGTCAGGTTGAGAAGGGTCTGAGCCATCTCCAGGAAGGAGTGAGTGCTTGGAACAAGCATAACAATTGAAATGGTTCAGCAGGGAGTAACATCCCGGGAAGAAGTAAACTGAATACTCACATGTGTGGCTCTGAGCATTGCCTTGCTGCCTTTACTGGAATTTCCCAGCACCATCAGACCTTCCACACTTCTTCCTTTTATAACTTGTCTGACTTCTTTTGGCTTGGAGCACATGTTCCCATGTTAAACTTTTATGAGTACAGATATTTCACAACTAGTTCTAATAGCTGAAGCAGAAGCAGGGGCCATTTTATTCAACCCATTCATCTTGGTAGCCTTATTCAGCAAATTAGTGACTAAATTAAATCTTCAATTCATTGGGAATATTTTGACACAGATAGAAAATTGAAAGTGTATTTCCACTCCATTAAGGAAATGGTCATTTTCAAAATGAATTTCTTTATGAGAAGTAATCAGAATTAGATAAGGATGGAGAGAAAATGCCTGTAATATTTAGATGGCTGTGATATTAAGGATGATTAATTACCATTTTAAAATATTCCAGGCAATGCTTGTTTCATCTGTTTGTCTGAATTGACCTCTTCCGCTACCCTTCTGCTTCTGCACAGTTGAAATGAATTCAGACATTGGCCTTGCATGGGCTGGTGATCAGAAAGTACAGTGTGATGAGCAGGATGGCCTGGGACATCAGTCTGTTGATTCCTCTCTCTCTGTAAGAGAATAATCATGAGGAGCAGAGCCTGACCTTGAATTCATAGCCTTGGAATCCCCTCTTGTATGGTCATTTTTCTGCATGGTTACTGCAGTTATTTCATTCAGTGGTGGCATGGAATACATTAGAATAGGAGTGCATCACAAAGATGAGACACACACAGTGTGCACCACACAGTAGGAATCTGATACACGTTCAGACAGCCACCCTCCTTGTCTGCACACATTGATTTCCTTTTGGATACAGCAACAGCAAAGGTGGGGGCAAAGGGGAAACTATTTTTGCTCCTTATACAATTAAAAATTTGTCATCTCAGGAAAAAGAACAACATACATTTGTCATTTGAAGATAAGCAGAAAAAAATTGACCTACACTCATAGTATGCAAAATGTAGATTTCATCACAGGTAGAGAGAGAGAGAGAGAAGAGAAGAGAAGAGAAGAGAAGAGAAGAGAAGAGAAGAGAAGAGAAGAGAAGAGAAGAGAAGAGAAGAGAAGAGAAGAGAAGAGAAGAGAAGAGAAGAGAGAGAAGGACACACACACAGACAGAAAAACAGAGAGAGATATTCCCTTCAAAGGCATTAAGGGGCCATATGACCAGCATCCCAAATAGTCAGTTCATAGAAAAGTAAGTGTATCAATTTATAATAATGTTGTTACACAAGTCAGTGCTTCATTCTAAAACTGTAGTAGCCAAAACCGCACAGAAGTTTCATTTCATTTTTCTTTAAACAAAGTAAATTAGTAACTGAAGAAATGGGTTTATTTTGTCTGAATTTAATCACATTTATAAACATACATAAATGGAAAGTTTATGGGATCACTGACAGTATTTATCTGAGAATCACTAATAAAAAATACATAAAGGAGGTAAGACTCTAGGGTGGTAAGCACATGGGTAGAATCCATTGTGTACCACATGATCATACAATTGCACTAAAGGTAGGAAAGCTTACAAGAAAATGCCATACTTTCTCAACCAGTGATACATTGTGAAAGAACATGCAGACAGGAAATACAAACTTGGATTTGACAAAGGAGAGACTCCTGCATGACGCACATGAGGTGTGGGGAAGATTTTGTTGAAAAATTTCCCAGGCTGGCTACGGAGCCCAAACTCATCCTGCGTAATGGTTTGCTGAACAAGCTGGGTGACTTTGAAATCATCCTCCAGAATAGGAACACATCCTTCTAATCTATATTTCCATTTGAAGACAAAAGAAATACTTTAAACATAAAATCAGACTCAAATTAGCTGCTTGTATCCAAAGTGACATTAGTTTCTGGAATCAACTCAATTGATCCTTGCGTCCTCATGAGTACATCTCTCAGCTGGAGGCACAGGTGGTGGAACAGCTGCTGGGGGCAGGCTGGGAGGGATGGCCCTGGAATGTCTGAAAGCAAAAGTGAGAAGAAAATATGCCTTGCTGGTAGAAGCTTGCTGGAGAAGAGGGCAGCAGGAGCTTCTGAGGACAGGTGCTCTTCACTCTTCTGAGGTCTGAGTTTTAGTGAGGGGTAGTTAGTCATCCCAGCACGGAGTCTCTTTTGGATATGTATGGTGCATAATGGGTTAAAACCAGTCCACACCAAATGGAGATGTTTCTGTCTTGCTGATAAAGATCAGAGGTGGAGCAGCTGGTCCTAGGGTGGCAGCAGTGCCTTTAGATTGCTCATCTTCACCTATCTTTCTCTTTCTTGCACATCTGCTTCAGTCCCTCAGCTGATCTTCAGACACTTATCTCAAGAGAAGAACTACTTCTTCTCACCTCTACTATCAAGTTCTAATCTAAACCAGTGCCTCTGAGTGATAGAAGGCAAGTGTGCATCCCAGAAGGAAAGTGTAATGTAAGGAAACTAAGTGTGAGAAAGAACCAGAATACCTGGTGTCTTATTTTTATCATTTTTGGGACACAGTGCCAACATTCAAAGTTAAAAGAGGAAAAGGCTTATTTAGCTTACAGTCTTTAGAGATTTTAGTCCATAATTGGCTAGCTTAAAGCCAGGGAGGCTTTTCAGAGAACAATTCATGGCAGGTAGAAGACAGCAAAGAACAGAGAACCATAGCAGTTTCTTTCTTCTACTTTTATTGTATCCAGACTACTTAAGGTAGGAAGCAATCACACCCTTCCTCCTGGTGCCCTTGAGCCCAGCACTGCACCATGAAAAAAATCCCAGCATCATACACTCTAGATCCAGCCACCTGTGAAAATGACCTACCTGCACCACTTAAGACCACAAGAGGCTTGAAGGGGATGTCTAGACATAAGACATCACACTTACTAATGATGGAGTTAAATAGCTTTGAGTGGAGAAGATTCCTATTAGCAGAGTCAGAAAAGGGCCCCTACAGGGAGCTGGGACATGAGCTTGGCTGGGGAGTTGGTTCTAAGCTCTCCCTGGGAGACTCTCACCTTCGCACCTTTGTTTCTATTGTCTCCTGGGAACTCTCCTTGTCTTTATCTGACTTGCATCTATGTATTGTGTCCCCTGACACTGATGAAGATGCTGAGTGCAACCTTCCTCCCAGGTGAAAGAGCCTGGATCTGGAACCTTATGCAAGGACCCAGGACAGTTGTCAGTATTCTTTGCTTTCAAGTTCTGCCTCTAATGCATTCTCAACAGTTTAATGCATTTGTAAATGCACTACAAACAATATGTACTGAACTCAAGAAGCACTTGGTGTTTATTTGTTTTATAAAATGAATATTTATTTTGACTCATTGCATCATGTTGCCAGCTTTTAAAGAACATTGAAGATTATTGTATTTGGAAAAATAGAGATACTAAGGTCAGGGTATTTGATTGCCAAATTAGTAACCATAAGTGCATGTTTTAAAACCCTGGACAAATAGTAATCTGTTTTCAACATGTTTTTGGGGCTTGATTCATTCAAAAGACATTCCTTTTTGTTGATTTCCATCATACAGAGGTCTGATGACTGAGTGTTTCTCCCTGTATGGAGTCTGAAACAATTCTAGTTTTTTCCTGAATTTTACAGTTGAGTGACTTAATGTGAAGATTCAGAAAGGGGTTGTTCACTTGAGTCTTTTACAGCTCAGTACACCAATATGGCATTACTTTTTACACATCATGGTTGTAGTTTTCTGCTGGATGGTTAAGAACAAAATAGAGCAAGACCTAAAATATGTAACTTTTGTATCAGACAAGATCAGCCAAATCTCCTCAGGTTCTACTCTGAAATCATGTACAGCACCTTGTAGATCTTTTGTCAGTGTCAGACATCTAGATGAGTCTGGCCATTAGTTGATCAGTTTTCTCTCTGTGAAAGTCTGAAGAATTTTTTTCTCTCTAGGTGACTGGCCTTAGGCACACCATACATTGTCGATCACTGTCCTCTATGGCCCCATAATCTCCTTGATCAGAAAATTTGGGACACCACTGAGTTACAGGATGTCACAACAGAGGTTCTCTTATGTCTTGAGTCCCTACTGACCTTGAAGGGCTAGGGCCAAAATATTGGCTATCCTTGGAGAAGATAGAAAAAGAATCATATTAAGGGAAACAATGATATGGTAAAGGCTCAAGTCAACAACTTCTGACAATTGCCAGCTCTGCTGATAACCCACTACTATAATGGACTATTGGACTATATTGAGTTAATTTGCTGAATTCAAGTACCTACAATCTTTAGACTGGCCTTAAGTGAAAAGGTTCTTTAAAGATTTCTCTAAATACAGCTTCTCTAACTGCAGTGGAACACCCTCTCTGAAAAAAACAAAAAAAAGGGAAGGGGTTATAAATAAAAGGCCATTTTATAGTAATGTATCAAGACAGTATAGATATACAGCTGCTTTTTCTTAGTTCAGCAAGAAGAAAGGTTTGTACTAATATTGTTCAGACATGATATCATGTCTATATCGTTCCCTCTGAATAACTACTGTGAAGACAGCAATATGCAATGTAGTAATTAATACATGTAACTGTCCTACTAACCTATTTTGAAACTATTTTATTTTAATTGCTATTTTATTTTTTCTCATTAAAATGAATAAAATAAGAAAGTACCCATTCAGACATAAAAAAAGAATCAGAAAGAAGATGACCAGGTTCTCATTCTACATACAATTCACCATTCTCTATCATGCAGTCGTGAACATCCTAGAAGACAATGGAGATAAACTTCCAAGAAACTAGCCTGCCTTCCTAGCACACTCACCAGATAATTCTATACCCTTAGGGATCAACAGTGTGCTGATTATAACAAACTTCATATGAGCTTCAAGAAAAGCGGCAAAGCTGGAAAGTTTCATAAGTCATCTATTAAGGCCATATTTTAAAATATTGTGATTTAAAAAAAAAACACTAATAATGGCAAAAGGGAAAGAAAAATGTTCTAATTCCTTTACTGTACAGATGAGGATATGACTAAAACTCAATGAAACATTTCATGTGCAATTTGACAATTTATAGCAATAGTTTAAAAAACCTATGTGCTTCTATCTTAAAACTTGCAAAGACAAACATCAAAATAACTCAAGATTTTGGTAAAAGTATACCCTGATAGATGCATTTTCATGTTTTCCAGGTTTAATTTATCTGTATACCTCTGGAGGGAACTCTCAATATACAGACTAACAAGAGAAGAATCTGGAAATTAAATATATACAGATGTATGTTTATCAGACAATTTTTGATAAAAAGTCAAAGTTAAGCTTCAGAAAGGAGTTCCTAAGGGAAATACAATTTTCCTGTGATGTAATGCTCTGTGGATTATGTGCTTTGAAGCTCTCTATAAAATTGAAAGACATGCCACTCTCTGAACCAAAAATTATAGAACTAGTTGTATGGCTCAGTAATGAGAACTGTTTTCTTTCTGTTTTCTTAAGGTTCTTTAAAAATCTTATATGGAACAGCTCAGTGCACAGGACTTTCAAACACCTGCTGTGTATATCAGAGCGATATTTCAGGCTTGCTTTCTCCTATCAGAGCCTGTCCTGCAGCATATGTTTTTCCTCCTTTTCAGAAAATTAGTTTTATCATATGTGCCTTCTGTGATATTCCACATGCCCACCCATTCTGACCAATTCAATGCCATCATCTTCCTGTAGAGGACTAAACACATCAGTCATTCCTTTTAGAAAGCATGTTGTTAATTAGTTGCAGACTCCACATTGAGCTTTGACAGCTGCTGGAGATCCTGTTTCCAGTGAGTCACTTACTGCTGCTGTTCTGCTTCTGTTTCCTTCTGGATGTTCTTTGTGTGACAGATCTTCAGTGATCAAGTTAACATAATCACCCAAGCTTCCCTAAGTTCTAGTTACCAACTTGACCACTTACCATCACTGATGCACTCTACACACTTAGAAAAGTCTATTATGGGACACATTCAGTGGCCACAAGTCTCCTGAGTACACAGTAGCCAAAAAACACCATGTATAATTCAAAGCTCTCCCCTGATTACAAAATCTTGCTGCATGTTGTAGGATATCATAAATAGAAAGCTATACAAGACCATTCCTATATAAATTTGTGAAATTTAGAGAAAGTGTATAATAGTGCCCACTATGTGGAATCATTTAAATTTCTCCACAGGTATTGAATCCTTCTAACATATGTAGTTTGAATTTTGATAGTTGGGTAAAATTTCTACTCTCTTTTCACCAACTCAACACATCTGCATGTTTATTAACTCAGTTTATCAGTGTCGATGTGTGCATAAAACGCTTGTTAAAACAGCAATGCATGGATAAATTCATATACGTTAACAATTGAAGTGGCCCATTTAGGTGTTGCAGGCGTGATGTCGCCATTCAGCGTCGTTTCATTTGACTGTAAGGTGTCTCCTGTCTGAGTAGAATTAAGACCATAAAAATAATCTAACAATAATGACAAGAATGTAGGGTTCAATTCCCAGCATGCAGTGCCAGCCCTGCCCCTGGGGCACGCTGAGACAGTGATTGAGACTAGGCATGGTGGCACATGCCTGTAATCCCAGGGCTTAGGAGGCTGAAAACAGGAGAATCACTAAGAGTCACACCTATGTAGTGATACACTATAGACTCTGTACCAAATACACTAAAAAAATTTAAAGAAGAATAATGACAAGAATGAACATGGGAAAAAATGGACTTAGAGATGGAGGGAGAGAGTTGGATGGGAAGGATGAGGGAATTGCACAATAAGAAATAACCTGGGGGTCTGGGAGATGCCTCAGTAGAATAAGCACTTTTGTAGCAAGTGCAAGGGCCTGCATTCAATCCCCATTTCTGCAAAAACAACAACAAAAAAGAAACTTGTACCTGCTCCCAAGGTGAATGTGGATTATATTTTGTATTGCAAACATGCAATAATAAAATAAAATTAATAAATTATTGCCGCTTTCTAAAATAAAAGAAACTGGATACAATGCTCAGGTGCCTTGCCTTCACCAGGGGAAAGTACCCTCCTGAGGACGTGGCAATCAAGCTCTATCTTGGAAGCAGGCAGCATCCTCAACAGACAATGGCCCTGCTGGGGGGATATTGGACTTCCTCCTGCCTGACTGTAAATGTAAATATCTTATATCATCACTAATGCTTTTTTTTTTCCCTATCAATGTTATGGTTTATGTCTAGTTGTCCCCACAAAGCTGCATGTAGTCATGGGGTTGGGACTTCTAGAGTTTTTTATTAACTCATGATCCACTGGGATTATATGTGATCCAAGGCTGGGATTATGAGTTTTACTACTGCTGGGATTATCCTGGTGAGTACTACACCCCAGCCTGGGGCAGACAGCCTGAATGGAATATAAAAGACAGAGAGACAGACTTCTTCAGCAATTGTTCTTTGTTGTGGTTGTTGCTGTTCGGCTGCCATGGCCCTCTGCCATGTGCCCCTCTGCCTTAGAGCCAGCTGAATATGGACTAAAACCTCCAGTTACTGTGAGTCAAATAAACCTTTCCTTCTTTCATTTTGGGTGTTTGGTATTTGTCCTATCAACATGAGAAGAGTAACTAAGACAATCACTATTTTGTATTCTTCAAAACTAAAACGTAAATATATTCTTTATAAATTACATAATCTGGCCTGCATGCCAGCCCCACCCCCGGGGCATGCTGCAATGACGTGCTGGTGCACGTTCGCAATCCAAGCTCTCAGGAGGCTGTAAACAGGCACATCACTGTAAGTCTGGTCAAGTAGTGAGACCCTGTACACCTAGTAGACCCTTCCCTAAAATACAAAAAATAAAATTACATAGTCTTTAGCATTTTGTTACATCAACACAAAAGAGACTAATACTTCAAAGGCCCCTGGCAAGTCCTAAAAATATTCATATTTGACTTATAAGAAAATAAAAGGACAGAGAAGGAATTTTTCCCATGACAGATAGAGCCTGTGTGTTGTGCATCCAGGAAACAATATCAGGCTTCCTATCATTAGAAAGTACAGCTTCCCTTTTAATACATACAGAAAATATGAAATCAAAGAAAAAATTGGACATACAGTCATAATCCACATGGACATAAAATTATCAAAATTTACTTTTAGTTTTCTTTTTTATCCCTCACATTTCCTCTTCCTGTTTTTGTATCTTTATTTTATTTATGTGGCACAGGGTCTCACTGCACAGCTCAGATCCTGTCTCGGCCTCCTCAGTGCGGGGATCACAGGCATGTGCCACCATGCCCAGTTTAAGTGGCTGTGCAGTGCACCAGGGGCTCCAGAGTTGGCATTACATGCAGTGCCAGGGGTTGAACTCGGGTCCTTGTGCTTGCCAGGCAGGTGCTCAGACTTCTGAGCTATCTTGCCAGCTTTCACTTCCTTTTTGCAATATATTGTCTATTTTCGAAAGATTGCTTAAAAACAGTACTGTTAGCTGGAGCTTCACCTTCGTGAATGTACTTTTTTGCTACAGCCTACTTAGGCTACTGTAAAATCCTTTAATCACTTTCTCTCTCCCTTTGTAATTTTGAATTATAAAAAATGTAACTCAATCATAATATAGAAAAAAAATAGGTTTCAAAACCTTAGAAAAACAGTGATTATGGGAGAATAAAATGATCAGCAGAATTACACCTAAATGTGATCCGCCATATATATTAATTAAGACCAAAATAGCAGCAATCAACATCCTCGACCAAAAGACACAGCAGATGACAGATGACGCACTTCAAAAGAAAATTATGAGAATCCCAATTATCTCTGATTATGTATGCACAGTAGGAAGTTTGCAATATTTCAGACAAAATGTTGCATGGCAACCAACATTATTTTGTTAGAATGCTAAATTATAGTCTTCAGGAAATTCTACTTATGCAGTAGTTTTAGACTAAAAATATCAAATATTAGTCACATTTACTCACCTAATTTTGGAAGGTTGTTAGAAAATTTGCCATCAACTCATGAAGTTATTAGTTTTTCTCTCTCTCTGTCTTTCTCTCTCTCTGTCTCTTTGTATGTCTGTCTGTCTGTTTCTGTCTCTGTGTCTCTGCCTCTCTCTCTCTCTCCCTCTCTCTCTCCTTCCTCCCATCTCTCTGAATATACTGATGGTGATTTACCAGAACTAACTTCTTTCTCTGTTTTGCTCATGATATGGCTGGCAGAAGTAGAAGATATGGGCTTTAAATTGATGGAAGCTTCTTCCAGTCACATAACCAGGAACTAGCTGCTCTAGAATTCAGAAAATAGATTACTAATATTCAATGCAAACGCAAGCTCCACAAAATAGTATCTGTGTTCCAGCCCAGGATTTTCCCGATGGGGTTATCCTGTACTCACTCTGTAAGCCTTCTGGCTCTGGGTCATTACTGGTAAAATTGAAGACATGAATGTATCACTTCTGCAATGTTGTGAATGAAGGCTGGGAGAGTTTTAGTATAGAGGCATGAGCATGAGACTTCGCATACACAGTAGGCATGGGAGAGTGTGAGCCTTGGAGTGGGGAGAAAAGAGAACACAATCCAGCAGAGGATAAAGCATCAGAAAGTCATGGAGACAGTTGGCTTTTATAAATATGGCCCTTATTGTGTGAGATGATCTGAGGATGAAAGAAATTCATTTGTCCAAGCTTACATGTTACATACAATCTTACTGACTGACATGTTCACACTGTCATGAGACTTCCATGACCAGTTAATTCTAACTCACAACAGGATTCATTCTCAAGTTGTTAATGAGTAAGAATTCTTTCAAATGGAGTGAGTAAAAACATCAAATCAAAAGCACGAATCAGAGAAGTGATTTACCATGCCCCATTTGGAAGCCTCATGAGCTCTAAATCAGATTCAAGCATGCTCAGATAGCACGGAATTGCTTACCTCTCCATGCCAAGGCAAACGATGGTCTTGAAAAAGCCATAGTTTAAATAGGAGACAATGTTTTCAAAATAAACAGTTTTTTAAAACCCAAATTTGGAATATGTGTACCCAAAATTTCCTTCCTGTCTTTTAAAATTACCATATCCTGTCACGCTGGCCCTGCTCATGGGGTACACCAAAACATTCACTGAGACTGGGCATGGGGGTCTAGTGCCTATAATCCCAATGCTTGGGAGGCTGAAAAACAGGAAGGACCACTACAAGTCTGATCTATATGGTGAGACCCTGTAGACCCTGTACCAAATACATAAAGGAAAAGTAATTACCATATCTTCGTTAATGGTTTAATGTTTTTTTATTTTTCCTTTACTAGATTTTACATCAAATAGCATTCATAGCCAAACCAGATTTTTCCACTGGCATACAAAAGGAGGCAGGTGCGCTAAAAATTAGTTAAATTATTACATGAAAGAAGAATATGTTTAGTGGAAATACAAAAGAAGAATGTGAAATCAAATTAAATTTATAACTCATATGAAACATGGAGGGAATAATGTTTTGAGAGGAGATAAAAGTGCCACTTACAAGATTTAGCTCATTACATACAGTTTCTGTATTTGTTTGGTTGTTTCTTATAGAGATATCCATATTCCTATGTTTAAAATTCACATATTAGTATGCATACTCAATACATAATAAATAATATAATATTTATATAGTTTTTAAAGAAAAAGGAGGAAGATTTGAAAAGCAAACCACATTGTGTTTGAGTTTTAAATAAAAGGATATAGCATTTAAAGTCCTTAAAGTTGCACATTATATTTTTCCATCTGGTAAACCATATTCCATTCAATAATAAGCATTTCTGAAGCCATGTTACACTTTTAGGACAGCTAGTAAATTAAAATGATAATGTAAAAAAAGTGAGGACCACAGTGCATGTATCTAGAGTGTTGATGGAGCACAGATAATCAAGGAATCAGACAGACTGGGGTGAAGGGAACTTGTGACTAGGGAAGCTGCACAGGAGAGAGTGTTATACATATTGATATATAAATGTGTCCTTGAGCTTGGCCAAGGACTATACAGTATTCTGTATTTTACAAGGAAAACATTTCACTACAATGATCTTTTCCAGAATTAAATTAATATTTTAAATTATTTTTCTCTTATAGATTCAATTCAGTTGTTCCTGACTGTAGTATTCTTGTTCTCTACTTCTATAAATTCTAATGTAAATCTTCTTAGTATTGATGTGTGGTATGTGATTCTTTTTTTTATGATGCACTATAGGGGCTACAGGGTCACTTAACAGACTGGACTTGTAGTGATTCTCCTGTTTTCAGCCTCTTGAGCACTGGGATTACAGGTGTGCTCCATCATTCCCAGTCTCAATTGCCCTCTCAACATGATCCAGGGGTGGGGCCAGCATGCACACCAGGGTTCAGCTCTGGTCCCTGTGTCTGCCTAAGTAGGCCCTTTAGTCTGCTGAGCTGTCTAGCCAACCCTCTCTGTGATCATTTTGGAGGCAAGTTATTGTGGTTAATTTTAGGTTTAAACTTGACTGCATTAAGGAATATCCAGAGCACCAGAGTCATTTGGAGGGTGTATTTGGGAGTTTGTTTCTGGTAGAAATTTGCTGTGGAATCATATGACCAAGGGAGAGCTGCTCTCATCTGACTTGGGCAGATGCCATTATTGTCTGTTTAGGACCAGATCGAATGAAAAGGGAGAGAACTGGTAAATCTGTCCCTTCTCTTTTCCTGAAAAAGGTATATCCACCTTGCACTGTCCTCGGACTCCAAAGCTCCAGGTTGTCTGGTCATTAACACCAGGACCTACACTAGAAGCACCTAATTATCTTAGTCCTTCAGTCTCAGACTCAGGTTTAAATCCCTGGCTTTTTTATTTCTTGGGGTTCCAAACATGGACTGAGCGAAGCTACTGGGTTCTCTGGTTCTCAGGTTGCACATGGCAAATGATGTGATTTCTCAGCCTCTATAATCACATAGAGCTTAATTATATTAATTTTATTGTTAATTCTTGTTATTGATAGATAAGTTTTCTTGGAAGTGAAAAAAGAAAAGAAAGATTAAGAAAAAAGTTAAAAACATTACTCTGACTAGCCTTGTAAATTCTGATGGCCATGAACTATCCAAACAGGCCTTATGTAGCTACACCTTGATCATTTCTCCAGCAATGCTTTCAGAGTTGTTAACCATATGAATTTTATTAATTACTTCAACCTGGTAACTCTTAACTTATACAATCATTGTACCTAATTTAGAAGAATTCTCATAGATGGTACATTACATTAGAGAAATTAGGTCTAAGTTCCACAGATGTGCATCCCATGAGACCTTGCCACCTTTGTTCACATGGATGCTTTCCCTAGGGTGGCTTTCCAGTGTTCACTGCCTGCTGAAGACCTCCTCAGGCTCTGAGTCTGGGCTTCACCAACACCCTCTTTCTGGAGATGCATCTCTCCCAGGAACCTAGAAGAAACAGACCCATCCTATGGGACACTTGAGTTGCTGTGCTTTCAGGAGCTGAAACACTAGAACCCTGCCTCCCCTTTAAGTGTTTATGAATACATTCTCTTCACTGAACATAGAATCTAGAAAAGAAAAATTAGCAGTATCTTATTTCCTTAGAAATAATTGAGGAATTAGTAGTATTTTATGTCCTTAGAAATAATTTCAAAAATGAAGAAGAGTAGAGATAAAAATATCAACTTATTTATAAATAGAAAATAAAAGCATGGCTGCTATATCACTTGACCAACTAGATTTATAAATGAATTAATCTTTATTTCATTCAATGTTTTAAATAAATTTAACTTACAGGAATTTTTTTTTTTGTATTGGCTACTACTCCCTAAAGAAAAGATAAATGGAAGTATTTACAGGTATAAGATATACATCATTATAAAAACAGATTTACTGCAAGTGTATTATGGCTTCAAGAATCAATGGCAGAACACTCACGTGGGCTGTTGGGTGCGCATTCATCAGCTTTCAGTCCACAAGGCCACAGAACAAGAGGGACAGAACAGGCAGCTCCAGAACCTGGCATTGGTGATGCATGCCTGTCGTCGCAGCCCTGGAGAGGTGGAGACAGGATGATCGCTGTGAGTTTGAGACCAGACTGGGTGTTACAAAGGTGAGCACAAGGCCAGACCAAACTATAGTGAGATTCTGTCTCCAAAAAAAAAAAAAAAAAAAAAAAAAAAGCAGTGCCAATTCAATACCTGGAGTGGAGCAGTTGCTGGAGCAGTGCTGGTGGAAGTCTGCACTGAAAGAGACCTGGATCTGATGTGCACAGGCAGGAGCAGCAGCCACGAAACTCCACAGAGGCACAGCGGAGCACTTCCAAATGCAGGGAGCAGCCTTCCTTCTTTCCTTTTCTTTCTATCCAGGCTACAAAGCTCTTGGGTGGTACCACCTACAACTGGGGTGAGTCTTCCATTTCAGGCTAAAGGCCTACATGCCAGTCATCTCGGGAAACACCCCACAGACACACTCAGATGTGTGCTTCACTAACTGCTAAGAGTTTCTTAATCTAGCCAGGTTGACTTATTATGATTGATAGTCACATCTTTTAAGAGATTTCTTCATCTTTTTTGATTTAATTTTTTTTTTCTTCTTCCACTGCTAGCAGAAAACTAAAGCTACTAAGTTCCACATCGATTCAGTCAAATTCAGTAAAAGTTTTTACCATCGCAATATGTGTCTCCTATTGCCATGGCTAACTCCAATCCCTTGATAACACCCATATATACCATCTCCCATTAAGAATCAAGAGAAATTTCATCTGAATACCAGGCTCTTTTCTGTTTCCTGCTCCACAAGTGCAGCTATTTTCTTACATCACATAAATACAAATCTGCATTATTCATCCTTTTTTTGGACTGGCTTATTTCATATAACACAAAGATGTTTGAGTTCATTTCTTAAAAGTTAAAAAAATTATTTATTTACTTATTTATTTATTTATTTATTTAATACTGGGTCTCACTATGCACTTCAGACTCATGCTGAGCCTCCCGTCTCAGCCTCCCCAGCAGTGGGATTACAGGTATCCACCACCATGCCCAGTTTCAGGCCAGAGCAGTGTGCCTGGTGTTCTGGGGCTGGTGTAGCATGAGGTACCTGGTATCACACTTGGGTCCTTGTGCTTACCATGCAGGCATTTAGACTGCTGAGTTATCTCCCCAGCCCGTGGTTTCATTTTTATTGCTATAAATAGTAATATTTTTTCTTTTATAAATGTTACATCATAGCTATATATGTCATGTTTTCATTATCCATTCATCTCTTCATGGACATAGGATTACTTCCATTTTTGACAAGTTTGAATAATGAGTCAGTGAACAAAGGAATAATAAAACTTCTCTAAGATCTTTTGGCTACACATCCAGAAATAGACTTGCTGTATAATGGGTGTACCAGTCAGTGTTAATTAGAAAAACTAATTTAATACATGATACAAAAGTATATAAGAATTTATAACATGACCATTTGCATAATAATAATATAGAAGAATGCACAAGATCTGTCTCTGCACTGCGTAGACATCTAAAAGATCTAGCTGAAGGTTAGAATCCCTATAGTATCCCATGTGGGTAAATCCCAGAAGACTGAAGGATCTGCACTGAAAGCCAGGAGGTTACACCCAAGGTAAAGGTGAAGACTCGAATGCCTCCACAGAAGCAGAAGTAAGCCTTTCCTCTTCATTTTCTTGTTATGCCATTCAGTGATAATTCCCCCCAAGGTGACTTTTTCCATACTCAGAATTATACTGAGTAATCTATTTATTTATTTATTTTTATTTTTATTTTTTTGAATTTTTATGTGTCACTTTATTTTTTTTTATTTTATTGAAATACAAATATCAGTCAGACAGTTTCAAGACACCTTAACCATACAGATTCGATAAATTAATACATTGCAAACTGTTTTCATAGCGTTTTGGTATTGTACAAGGTGCATACATGGTATTATATTTACAGATATTATTTTAGCAGATATCTCTTATCAGTGAATTAAGAGTATAGCTGCTTACTTATTTTATTTTTTATACCTGAATTATATCAAAAATTCAATAATTATTTTCCTAGTAGATGACCATAGTACTAGAAGCCGACATAATATCCTGTCCAACTATCATTAGTGCAGATCTTGCCTCTCATAGAATTATGTAAAAGCACAGCGTTATCTATCCCAACTGTACTGTCCATACACACACATCATGATTTTTTCTTTCTACACTC
>PVKA01040133.1:0-18947 GCA_004027165.1 Ctenomys sociabilis | reverse complement strand
CTTCCTCCTCCTCCACCTCCTCCTCCTCCCCCCTCCCCACCTCCCCCCCTTCGGTACCCCTTTCCCCCTCTTTCTCTTCTCTTCCCCTCAGTTGGAAAAAAAAAAAGAAAGAAAAGAAAAAGAAGAAAAAGAAGAAAAAAATTGTCAAGCCCCCGAACTGAAGGTTACGAGCGGCCCGTCAGCAGCCCACATGTAACCGAACTGTCGTGTTTCATGGCTTTTTGCCACTCCAGATGTCAATCAAAGCCCGGAATGTCAAGGTAGTGAATGAATGATGGTTGATGATGATGAAGAGGAGGAATCTTTCAGACCCGTTTTTTTTTTTTTTCTTCCAGTAAAACTCCACGAGGGGTTTCTGCTTCTTGAATTTTTTCTTCCCCCCTCCCCCCTTTTAGGTTTGCCCCCGCGGTATCGCTAATAGGATCCTCTCTCTTTAAAGTATTGTTCAAAAAAAAGCGGGGAGAAAAATCAAGAAAAAGCCGAATAGTTTGCAAAAATTGGACTTCCTCCCCCCCTTTCCCGTAGGTATTTTGTCTCTCCCTCTCGCGCGCGCTCGCTCGCTCGCTCTCACTCGCGCTCGCTCGCTCTCGCTCGCTCTCTTGCGCTCTCTTTCTCTCTGGGAGATGAGTGAGTGTCAGTAGGTGTTGGCAGGTTGGCGGCTGCCGGGCTTATAGCAGAGCCTCGCTGGGGCGGCGCGGGTCGGCGGCGGGAGAACGAGAGGACGGCACCCGGAAGTCGTGGTGGCCATAGCCCGCGGCGCGGCGGAGACGCATCCCGGGAGCGGGGAGCGGGAGCGAGGAGGAGCGCGCGGCGCGGAGCCTCTGATGTGCGGCGAGTGCGGTCGGACGGCCCGGCCGGGGAGGCGGGCGCCGGGGGGAGGCTGGGGCCGCGCCGGCGAGCAAATCAGCGCGCCCGCTGCTCCGCGGGCCGGCGGGCGGGGCGGGGGCGTGCGTGCGCGGGCGCGGGCGGGAGCGCGGGAGCGAGCGGAGGGGCGCGCGGCCGGGGCGCGGGGGAGCCAGAGGCAGAGGCAGAGAAAGAAGAGGCCAGGGAGAGCGCAGAGGGGAAACTGCAGAAAGCCGCAGGGAGAGCACGGTACCGCCTCAGATCTTTTCATTTATTATTTTTTAAAAACTAACTTCTACTTTATTTCCCCGTCGCCCCCCGGCTCCTGCGCACTGGGTCGTGTCGTAGGCGCTTGGCATGGCGCTCTCGCTTTTGTTCCTCTTAAGTCCGCAGTCCCCCCTCCTCTGCACGCCGACCGCAGCGCCCCGAAATCTTCCTGCTAACTATCTTGTGGAAAGGGGCGCTGCGGACGCCACCACCGCCGCCCTCCAGTGTGTTCTGCGCTTTCCAGATGGCACTTTCTTCCCTGTGCAGTCAGGACCCTTGTTGTCAATGTGCATTTCCCCCCAGCTCCGGGAGAGACCAGCTAACTCGGAGCAGCCTGGCTCCCAGCGGAGCAGACCGCGGCCGCCCAGCAGGCCGGGGGCCGCGGCGGAGTGGCCAGAGAGCCGCGGGGCGTGGGTGGCCGACGTAGCCGGGGGGTGTGGGTGCGCGCGCTCCTGCAGTGCGCCTCCCCAGTGGGGCTCGCCGCGAGCTGCGGAGCCCGAGCGGGAAAGACTGGGGCAGGGGGAACAAGGGAGGGGAAGAGCAGATGCGAGGCTCGAGCTGGCGCTCCCGGGCAGCTCAGTTGTTGTCGCCCGTGGCGCAGCGGCTGGGCCCGGGAGCGCCGGCCCAAGGCAGTGTTAATTACACCGGGGAGACCCCGCGGGGTCGGGAAGACGCGGCTGGCTCCGAAAGAACTTTTCCCCGAAGGAAAAGGAGGAGAGTGGGAAAGGAAGGTAGCTACCCAGCTCGGCTAGGGCGGAAACTATTTCTGGCTGATGTCCGGTCCAATGCCTGTCCCAAACTGCACCCGACTTTACCTCTGTCTAGTGCCTATCTCAAAGTGCACCCTAATTTACCTCTGCTCGGCCGGTTTCCCAGCGGCTTGGACTAATCTTACCGAGCCCGGAGCTGGGGGCGGAGCTACGGTCACCCTGAGTACCTCGCACCGCAGCCCCATAACCCGCTCCCCAACTTTCGCCGGTGCTCGCGTACACAGTTCCCGGCCAAGAGCCGGGAACAGGTCGTTCTGCAACTGTCGCCTCCCTCCGCAACTCTAAACCCCTTCTGAAAAATACAAAGTAACGAGTGGCCCTGGAACCGCTTTGGCCAGACTTTCCTGCAGGGGCGGGGGTGGAGGGATAGGAGTGGTTAGGGAGAGGAAAGTTGTGTGTGTGTGTGTGTGTGTGTGTGTGTGTGTGTGTGTGTGTGTGTGTATGTGTGTGTGTGTGAGAGAGAGAGAGAGAGAAAGAGACAGAGAGAGAGAGACAGAGAGAGAGACAGAGAGAGAGAGAGAGAGAGAGAGAGAGAGAGAGAGAGAAAGGAGAGAGGTGGGAGGGCTCTTTTTGGCCCCCTTTCCATCTTTGCTACACAGAAAGCTCTTTGGGGCAACACCAACTATGCTAAGATAGAAGCCTGCAGAGACTCCAGGCAGAGTCAGAGAAATTTGGCCTCGTTTTAATAGGGCTAGGGAATGAGCTCCGGAGGTCAATAAAGCCCTCCAAAAATGATGAATGATGGAGCACCTGTGATGATGATAGTGATTACCAGAGCAATTAAACAGTTTGATTAAATGAGCCATCATAACAATGATGTCTGCGGGAAATCGGCCCTCACATATAAAGAAAGATAGTTCGCGGGGGCTGGCAGAAGCGCGTATTGCGAGGCGCCAGGCGCAGAGGCTGTGGTCTGAGAGATTTTTGCCCCGGTGGCCTGAGCAGCGACCGCGGAGCTGGGTAGCTTCGGAGAGGAGAGTCTAGCAGAGGTTTTCCGCCTATTTGCCTAGGATATGAATGAAGCCTGTAGGATTTTTTTTTTGGGGGGGGTGTGCTCCACTTCCTCTCTGTTTCTCTCTCTCTCTCTCTCTCTCTCTCTCTCTCTCTCTCTCTCTCTCTCTCTCTCTCTCTCTCTCTCTCTCTCTCTCTCTCTTCCTAGGAGAACTCCAAGATTAAAAACACCCTTCTCATTTGACGCGGAGGTGCTGGTCGACATGTTTTTAAAAGGTGAGTGAAAAAGAAGACTCAAAGTGTTGGTTTCCAGAATTTTATTTCAAGCGAAGTGAGTTTAGCTGCAATAGTACAGATGACGGAGGGAGAAGAGAGAGCGCGCACAATCTGGTCTCGCTGCAGAGCATTGTAGACTTTGCAGAGTTGTAGATATCGGTGGGTCCAAGTTCTCGGTGGAGCGTCCCTGGCTGAGAAGTTTATACTCAGTTTTTCAGTGTTTACCCCTGCAGTTGTCCTTAAATTCATTATTAGGTATTCACTACTGCTGAGGGGATTATTGTTCTGTTAAATGTCTTGCTAAGTAAACTTCAGTTACTTTTACTTTTTAAAGAAACTCCTCAGTTTCCTTGATAAACCCTTCTTTTCGTAAAGATCGCCTTCAATCGGAACTTGTGCATCGCAGAGTCTAAACGATGCTTGTTTTCTACCTTGCGATTCTTTTACCAGTTTTTCTTTTTCTTTTTTTTTTTTTTTTCATAGTAACATTGGCAGGATTAGCTCTGCATCCCCATAGCTCTAACGTAGAAAAACTTCACTAGCATTTAAAAAAAAAAAAGTTTCTTTTATGGCAGTGCAGCTAAATAAAAGCTATTCAAATTGATTTCTATCAATACAGTAACCATTTATTTGCAGTAATCTCGGGTTTTACAAAAGAAGAAAAGTCTTTATACTTTGAGCAATGCAAAAGGCATTTTAATTTGAATTCCTCTACTTCCTTTATTTCTCGCTGTTTTATTTCTTTTGCATTTTATTGAATACATCAAAGTAAACAATGGGACAGTCTGGATAGGTATAGGAAGGAGATGACATTTTATGATTGTGTCAAAGAAATACCCATTTTTACCCTTAAAGACTTTTAGTTAAGGAATATGAGTCTTAAAAGTATATCTCTGCTGAAAGACATCTATGTAGTTTTCAAATTCAGCAGTTATTTGAAGGGAGACCCCTAATTTTGCAACTAAAAAGATTTCAACCAGCTTGTCATTTGTGAACTTGTTAGTTTAAAATGGCTATCCTGTATTGTGGATACCACACAAGATCAAATTGGAGTTGATTCAGGGAACCAGTTCAGGATCAGTCTGATGATTTCAAAGGACAACTATTACTTACAGTCATCAACTTGCAGGTATTTTATTAATATACCTGAGGCTCATCTACTACTTAGGAATTTTATTGACTCCCCGCCCCCAGGTTTCCAGTCCTGTAGAAACCATTCTACAGCAGTGGGGTGACTATTCCTTCGGATTTCTTCCTGCATTTCCAACCACAACCCTGCCATCCAGGCTTGGAGGCTCCTCAGCTTGCCTACCTTTGGGGAGATGGGAAAGTGGGTGGGGCAGGCCGAAGAGACAGGCGAGAGATGGGGGTCAGAGGAGGCGCCACAGACCTCCTTCAGCAGTCAGCTTCTTCTGCCCAGGCTGGAAATGGTTTTAACAGGCGGTAAAATTTCATCTTGCGGTGTCAAATTGGGGTCATTTTGGGGTTAGAGTTCTCAGTGTCCGAGAGGAGCTGTCCAGCTGCGTGGGGACTCATTAACTGCAAAAGATCTGTTTCAGTAAAAACAATTCCAAGACAATCAGAAGGCTAAAGACCCTCTACAAATCGCATTTTACAAGTGCCCCAGAACAAATATGGACAGTGAGACCTATTTCTTCAGAATCCCAAATCAGCTACTTAGCTTTGGAGTAGGGGGTGGGGGCACTGCATTAAAAAAGAAATGAAAAGGAGGGGACCAAGGAGGTGGAAGTGAATGAGAGAAGCAATTGGGCCTCTCAAATTTAAGAGTCTGGTTTTAATCACCCCTTTCTTGTTGAAGCATCCCCAAGACTTCTGAAAACGGCTTCTTTTCTGTTTTTCCTTTTTGACCCAACATTTAATGTCATTAGAGGTAACATTCAGGATTTTAAAAGTATAATTTAATCCCCCTGTAGTTTCTTAATTTGAAGGACAGTGGCTTTATGGAGAGTAGTTAATTTGAAAGGAACATTTATAAGCTTAGACTTCATTTGAGGTCCATTTACTCTTGCTCCACAAGAACCCTATGTTTCTTTTTATCTTTTTCCCCCTCCTTGAAAGTTCTAGATCTTTCACACAGATAACTCCAAATTCTTCAGAACAGTGAGAGCTGAAGTGCTAATCTGTGTATTAAAATCACCGAATTTAAATCCTTTTTGTCTTCTTACAACAGTTAGAACAATTGATGCCTTTGTAGAGGAACAAATAAACCCAACCTTAATCTTGTTTGTAACTTTAGTTAATGTTTTGATTTGGAATATTTTATACGTTGGTTTGAAAGAAAGATATGAATTATTCCTTTGATTTTTTGCACAGATTCTTTCAGGTAAAAGGAAACTGCAGATTAAAATAAAAGCTAGATGTGTGAAATGCCACGGATTTTAGTATACAATCAAATCAGTATTTAAAAGTAAAATATCACATGAAGTGTTTTTTTCTTTCTTTCTCCCTTGCATTACTGAACTAAGCAAGGGAAAGAGACTTTAAAATGTTTTTGTTATCTCTGTCTTTCTCTGGGCTTCCCTTCAAGTCACAGATCTTTTCTCTCCAGCCACACAAGTTTTCTTTGAGTCCTAAAGAACACGTTGAATTTTTGTACTCTGGCTCTTTCCTCAAAGTTTACCAGAGCATTTCTAAATTGTTCTTCAAGGAGTTTAATTGCAGTCCTGCAAAATAGCCCTGAGCCCAGCGTTGCTGGGACAAAGGGGGCTGAGGGGGCTGTCTTCTTCCCCAGACCTGCTGGCTGACAGTTGGAATTTTTGATATATATTTTATTTGGCATTTCCAATAACGAGTTTGTCTCCCTACCCCCACCCCTTGGAGCCATCTATTACTTTTAAAACCTCTCCTCTCCGTAAACCTGTAAACCGCGGCTCATCCTTCTGAACTGTTCTTGACCTTCCCAGCAGTGTAACTAGCTGTGAAAGTTGGGCTAAAGAAAATTCTCTTCATTTCCTTATCTGTTAACTTCCTTCTCTTTCCTTCTAGCTGAGATCAACAGGGGGAAGGACTCTTTCTTCTGCTTGATTTTTGTTTTGCTTTTGTGTTGTTTGTTTTTATTTTTAGTTTTTTTATTATTATTGCCTTTCCCCACTTAGGCTACTATGGATTCTTCTTGAGGCAATTAACAACAATAAATAACCCTACACTTTATTTAACAAATGGGCTAGAACGGGTTTATTGCATTTTCTTTCATTTCGCCCTCTCTTAATTTCTCCCAATTTTAGCAGTTTCACCATCTCGCGGAAGAAAGGGTTTCAATAAATAGCCCTCTAGCGCTATCTGGCGGGGCTCCAAACGCGCAGTGCGCCTGCTCTTGCAGTCTCCCCCAGCACCCTGAGCTGCCTTCCTCGCTCTCTTCCTTCCTCTCCGCTCTCTTCCGCTCTTTCTCTCTGTTATCCGCCCCCCTTCCCTTCTCTCTTATTGTCACTTCTCTAGTGGCTGCCCCGATTCCAGAGCGGACAGATGGGAAAGGTCAGGCCGGGAGGCTGAGACCCCTCACCACCGCTGGGTGGTCCGGCGCCACAGCTCTTCCAGGGTCCCTGTCCCTGCCTAGCGCAGGTCACAGCCGTCCAGGGCCTTCGATCAGCCACGTTGTGTTGCTGAACTTGTTGCGTAAGCCCCATGTTCTCCTCTGGGGTTGGCTCGAGAGGCTTAAAACTGCATTTGTGAAGTTTGCAGGAAGGAAATCAGACCCTGGAATCTTGGCTGTCGGAGCCCAGCTAAGTTTTAGGTCACAAGGCCGAGGCTCGGTGCGCCATTGAGGAAAGGTCGGGGCTTCACAAGGGTGGGAACAGCGAGTCGCGGAGCCCGGCCTCCCGGCAGGGTCGGAGCCGGCAGCAAGCGATTGCCCACGGCCTCTCCAGACCGCAGCACACAATGCACCGCTCGAACCTGCATACTGGGCCTGTCGGGTTTTCTTTTTCAAAGTAATCTGTTTTATCCCCTGCGCCCCTCCCCCCAGGACACCAAATTGGGAAAGGAGGGGTAAAGAAGAGGAGCGGAAAAGCTCTCTAGAAAACCCACAGGGCTGAGAGCCAAGAGAGAGCGCGGGAGAAAGTCGGCCGGCTGGATGCTGTACCGACAGCATCCTCCTCCTGCCTCACAAATTGCCGTCGTCCTCTTGTTTGGGACTTGTTTTTCAGTGACAGCCAACACCCAGCAGTGTGTGGAGAGGTCAAAGGGGAGAGAGGATAAAGGAGAGACATGACTAAGAACTGAGTGCTGTAGGTGAGAACTGAGCTAAGATTAAATCATAGTTTTCTGACACGCTCACACGCACGCGTGAACACATGCACACCCACACAGCCTGAGAAATGTCCTCAGTGTCCCCTTTGAGCAAACCCCTTCCATCTGGCCTTTGAAAACCTGGGAAGGACATGTCACCTGAGGGAGAGATACGAATGCATTTTCTAAAATTTAGTTTCACCTTTGCAAAATAAAAATTGGGGCCATATTCCCAGGACAGACCCGGTAGGTGAGGGGAAGTTGGTCTAAGGCATCTGAGATCAACCACACAAAGCTCCATTCCCAAATCTGAAATCTGACTCCATCAGGAAAACGGAAAGCAGGGGAAAGGAGGACACCCTCCGAGGCTTTCTGCCCCAAGAATTGCCCCCCACCCCCACTGCTCAGACAAGAAAGCACCATTCGGGTATAATTAATTGAGGACTGTTATTAGGTCATCATTAGCCAAGGTACAAATAATTGCAGCCCATTTTTACTTAAAATTGACCAGCCCCAGAGTGATAGATCGATTCAGAGTATAAAAATGATGTATCAAAACATCAATGTCGATTATTTGAAATATTGTAGTCGAATTTTTTTTATTGCTTCATCGGTTAAGTGTCTGAAAGTGCAATGTTCAAACATATATTTATGTTGTCAATACTGTCAGAACTGTCAGTTTTACTATACTGGATTTGTACTACATTTTGAATTTGCTCATTTACATAAAATGCCCACCCTAGGCTTTCCCCATTCCCCCCCCCCCCCACCCATCTCTGGAAAATCCGTGTCAATTCCTTCAAAGGATTCAGCAATTTTTCCTAAGCTAACCTGTTACTCGATTTTCCACGATGGATTACATGTCTTTTTTCACCATTTCTAACTTTCAAAGAGATGCTTCCTCCTTTCTGCCTAACTCTGCCTTTCCTAACCTCTTCTCCAAAATGGTATTGAAACAGTCACAAAGTGTCAGGCTTAACCATCCTGGCTCCAAACTACACTATTTGGGCAGAAAAAAATGACTTCACTGTACCTCCATATCCCCTCTATAAACCAGACTTCTCACAGGTGTCACAGTCTCTCATTAAATACTTGGAATATTGAAGTATTCCAAGAAAAACGAATTGGAAAAAAAAATGCTTTTTCTTTCTTTTTACCTAAAAGCTGTGATGGCAGAAAAAGAAGTAATACATATAAATGATCAGCACGTTTTTACCTTGAACTCAGTGGAAAGACACAAGTTGGAAACAGAAGTGACAGTTTTAATTCTACCCATTTTCACCTGGCATGGCAGATCAGAAGCATTTATTTTATGGGGTGTGCATTGAGAAGGTGGGTAGGAAGCCTGAACCACTGAAGTCTCTATCCTAAAACTCCCAGAGAAATTAGAGATTCTTATTAAAACACAAACATTCCCTCATTCTATATCTTTCTTCTAGATTACCTGAAATGTATAAATTCACATTATGGCTAATTTTATGCTTTTTATTTTTTTTTTCAGGATTCTCTGAAATCTTAATGAAAAGACAGGACCATTTCTGGACTAGCTGTAAGGACATGTTTTTGTTTTTGTGTAACACAAACGCATTTCATAAACTTTTTAGTGTAGCTATCTATCTGTTCGGACATTAAAAGAAGGGAATGCACAAAGATAGCTTGGCTTTATGCCCTCAATCCAGCATTAACGAGAAAAAAAAATCAGAAATTTTTTCCATATTCATCCTTCCCTAAAAAAAAAAAAAAAACCCAAAACAAAGAAAAGCTAAAGAAAGTTTGCAGCTCGAATCTGTAGGCCTTCGTGGGCTCGCGTGTAAACATCTTCCAGTCGGTGTTACCTCCCTCCTGCCATAGTTAGGAAGGCAGAGGCATCCAGGGATCGCCCCCTGAGAGCTGTGTTTACTTAAGTTTTTTTTTTTTTTTTAATCTTGCCACCATGTATGACAAGTGTTACTTCAAGAAATTCCTCAGCCTCTACAGATACTTGCAGTTCTGCTGCAATGATGTGCAGAAGAGAAGCGCTGTCACTTTACACAGGGACGCAGAGACAGGAAAGCGGGACTGCCACAGTTCACTACCTTGGAGAGGGAGGGGCGTTGGCCGAGACTCCGACGGAGCAGGGGACAGGGACATTTCCCCCTTCCCCCTCCCCGCCGAGGTACCTGGAGCGGGCTCCCGGGGGCGCCTCTCAGAGAGTATTTGGGAAAGGTATGGTTGCCTGGTTGCTTTTTTTCTTTCTTTAATTCCTTTAGGGAGAAGTGATACCCTTGTGTAACAATTAGCTCAAACAATAAATATAATTGGAAAATCAGTCGGAATTTCTGAGTTTTTAATTACGTTTAATTTTGTACTAAGCCGTAAAATTACGAATGCCCCTCAATTAAACACTTTCCTCTTGTAAAGCGTTTAACAATAATTATTCCTTAATCAGTGTGAATGTGAGTCACAAATGGGGCTTTTCCACATCAAAAGGACGTCCTTCGATGTTACCTTTTAGTCATAAGAGGATTAATTCCTATAATTAAAGGGATAAATATGTGCATAAATATCTCTTTCACTCTCTTTAAAAACACACACACACACTTTCACTCTGAGACGTGGTGGGCTCCGGCGGGGAGTTTGCTGTCTCCGGCCACTGAGGTCCCTGGCTGCAGCGCAGAGGCGGCCCGCGGGGCGCGCTCGGCCTGCGCACCTGTGCGGGACGCACGGAGCTGTGACCTCGGGGGCCCGGGGCCCCGCCCGCCCCGGCGCCGTCCCAGGACGGGGAGCCACTTTTCACCTTTACCCTGCCGGGCGCGGCGCCCCAGTGCCTCCGGGAGCGTTCTCGGGTGCAGAAAGCCCAGGTCTCAGACCGAAGCCGCAGCTCCAGGTCGACTCTGCAGGCCACAAATAACAATCGAGCATGACCTTACAACTCCTGCGTGAATATCTCATTTACCTAATGACTTTATGTCACCTAGGAAGAAGGTCAATTTCCTCTTAACCTTTTACCCTGCTGCTGCAGTAAGCATTCTTCCCTAATCAATGGTGGCTGGAATAATCAATTCCCATTTTATGATCGCTGACGAACTCAATCTCGGGGCGGTGCTAGCGCAGTGGGGCTCTCGGGCGGGGACAGAGGGTTCCCGGGGCGCGCCCGGCTCCGCCCGGCGCCGCGGCAAAGCTGTCCTCTCCCCGGTGGAGTTCGGAGACCTCGGAGAACCTCCCTCCCCCCAGCCGCCGGGGTGACTTGGGAGTTGTCACTAATCCGAACCTGATATTCCGCAGAGCTCACGGGTGCTCCGCGCTGCTGCTAGGGGCCGCCCCCTCCCCGCCTGGGAGCGTTTTTCCGCGTCTGCAGGCAGGGGTGGCGGGACCCAAAGGACAGTGTGTGTGTGTGTGTGTGTGTGTGTGTGTGTGTTTCATTTAAATATTAAAAAATATATGCCTTTTTCAGTGTGTATCTCAGTCTTTCCATCGGTCTTAGGCTGGCTAAGTTTGCATAAACAAAGCAACAACAGAAGTCCTACAGTTGGTGAGGGAAATTCTCTCTCTCTCTCTCTCTCTCTCTCTCTCTGTCTCTCCTCTTACACCACTTTTTTTCTTGCCTTTCTTTTCTTCTGCACCTTCTCCCTTAAAAAAAAAAAAAAGAAAGAAAAGCTAAAGAAAATGCGCTATTTATCATCTGTATACACTATGCCTAAGCATTAGTGTATTAGGCACAATACTGGGCTATCCTTATCATGCACCACTTTGTCCCTATTTAAATTCTTCAACTTTTCCTTAATCTGAAGAAATTACTAGTCAAATTACTACATCTGATTTGAAAGCTAATTTAGTTCATGCTTCTTTACCTTCTTAGGATCTACGGACAAACCCCAGCTTGTTCCAATGGCTCATAAAGTACACGCTGGTTTTTCTAGGGACACAATCTGTATGAAGAGGGATCTCTGAACACTGGGTCACCATGGGTAATTGCAATTCTTTCCTTTTTTCCACCTTAGACCCTAGCCCCACTGCAAAGATGTAAGCTGCTGGCTATTGTCAAACAATTTTAAAAGCCATGCTTAGGTAGGATTCAATAGCAAGAAAGTAATATCTCTTGGATAATGCTGTCCTGTGTGGAAGCTTTTGTTGCTGATTTTTTGAGATTTCTTTAAGGACTTAATCTCTGGGTACTGACTGACCAGTTAAAACAGCCCCAGACCAAACTTTCTCTCCTAGGGCTGCTCTCACGCGCTTGCCTTGCCTATGGTGACAATCCTTAAAAAGGGAAATTAAATCAGGGCACCTCATTACTTGTGGGCAGATACTGCACTAACATTTTGAAGTGGTTTTTTTTTTTTTTTTTTTCCAAACAATCAAATGGAGATATGACTCTTACATCTTTAATCCCTTTACCTGGTGTAAAAAATAAACATGTAATGCATAGGCATTCCAAGTGAGTCAGTCACTGTTTATCCTCAGCAGTATCTAAGTCCCAAAGAGCCAGCAGTCCCACCACTGAAACTGGCAGGGCCCTCTCTGCCCAGAGCATGAAGGTGGCCTGACCTAGGCTGGGAGCACCCTGTTCCCTGGGTCCTAACTTCATCTTACTGTTATCCAGAAAGTCCTTTTACACTTCTTCTTAAGTTAGATTCCAAATTTAAATGGGCATAGAAAGTTGATGAAGTCCTGAATCACAGTTCATAACACTTTGGCTTTTAGAAGATTTGTTTCATATTTCCTTTTACTGAGTTAGAGCCTTCCTTGGGCTACCACCTGTCTGTAGGGCGGGAATTCTTGTCAGGGAAGTTTCCCGTTAGGAGTCCTGAATGGGACTTTATCTCTGTTTGACAAAGAAGCAGACAGACTGGGAAGGGGCCCCTTGACCTCAGGGAATTACTCCAGTCTTCCTTTTTAAGCAAATTCAATTATCACCTGATGAGTAATTAGCAAGCTTTGACTACTCACTCTGTGAGAATTTCCTTTCTTTAAAAAAAAAAATCTTAAGGGCCTCATAAGGATATTGAAGAAGTGTAAGTTTAGCACTAGATTTTTTTTTTCTTTTTTAGCACTAGATTTTTTTTTTTTTTTTTTTTTTTTTTTATGTATTAGTACAGGTTCTGCAGGGTCTCACTGCACAGATCAGACTCATATTGATCCTCCCGTTTTCAGCCTCCCTAGTGCTAGGCACACCACCATGCCCTATCTCATTTGCTGTCTCTTCACTCTCAGGGCAGGGCCAGCACAGCATGGGGGTGGAACTCCAGTCTCTTGAGTTTGCCTAAGCAGACACTTTAGTCTGCTGAGCTATCTAACACTAGACTTTAGTGTCGTTTCAGTTAAACACCTGGCATTCTTCCCCATTCTTCTAAGTCTGTAGGAATACATCTGCGCAGGCGAGGCCTGTGCTCTAGCTCAGCACATGCAATCAGAGCATGCGGTCATCTGTTTGCTCCCCTTCCTCCTTCCCACTTCTGACCCAACACGAAGCTATAGAAAGCTCGTCCATTCACATAGGGCACTTTCTTAGCCCAAGTGGGTGTCTGAACTGAAGACCCACAGCACTAAACATTGTATATGCACTATGTTTACCCTATACATACAAATATGCAATGAAATTTAATTTATATATTAGGCACAGTAAGAGTAAAAATAATAGTAAATACCATGGCTATAGCTGCACTGTAAGAAAAATTATCAAAATTAGAAATCATTTATTTCTTGATTTTTCACTTCCTATCTTGATTGTGATTGATTATGGATACCAGAAGCTTCAGAAAGTAAAACATTAAACAAAGAGATACTACTGTACCCTAGTCTATTCTCTCAAAAAAGCAAATCCTTTTTTCCCCCCTTCTAATATGCCTTTGGAAGGCATATTAGAAGAAAACAATTATTTTAATAGCAAAATGTCACTCTATTTCTTGATGTACAACCTTAGTCCATTGCAGTGTCTCACTCATTTATTCATTCATCGCTAGAGCGCATGGACACAAAGGCACTAGGTTTTCAAAAGTGGCCACCAGCTGTATGAGGCTCGTGTCCTAAGAGATCTATTATTCAAACATCTCTACAGGAGAAGGTTGAATCAGATCGCTTTGGACGCTGTTAGTATCAGAGACAGAAACCCTAAAGAGACATACAGAAATGTCAAGGGCTGAGGCAGTCAGGAGCCTAAGCTACAGCGATTGACAGGAAGAGGCTGTGTCCGGGGCCTGGTCCATGCTAGCTGTGTACTTTAGTTGCCTAATCTCCCTCTTTTTTTGGCCTTTGAGACATAATATTTGTATGTCTTCCATATTTGATATGTCTGCTAGTGTGTAGTGATGAAATCAATGTAATGTGCACATCCATCTCCTCCAATATGAATTTTTTTTTACATCCATCCTGGAAACATTTATACTGTCCTAATTATTTTGCAAGATATAGATGGCATGACCAGTAGTTACCTCACTGTGGTACAGAAAGCCCGAGCAAGCTTCCTCTCATCTGTATTGCAGCTCTCCCTTGTTCCACCTCTGCAACCTTGCTCCCCTGTCCTTTCCAGTCTCTCGTGACTGCCATTCCATTCCATTTTCACATGAGATTAACTTTTCTTTTTGGTTTTCACAAATGAGCAAAAGCATGGTATTTGTCTTTATATGTCTAGCTTTTCACTGAGGCATGATGTCCTCTAATTCTATCTTTGGTGCTATAAAGGAAATTATTCCATCCCTTTTCATGGTAAAATAATATTCCATCATGTATATGCACCACATTTATTTTATCCATCTATTTATTGATGGATACCTTGGTTTATTCCACATCTTGGCTGTTGGGAATAGTACTGCAATTAACACAGGAATGCAGATATCTCTTTGCAATAACAATTTTATTTCCTTCAAATATGTAACCACCAGATCATACAGCAGTCCTACCTATTTTTTAAAGGAATCTCCATACTTTTTCCATAATGCCTGTACTAAATTTCTTTCTCACCAGTGGTATAAATCTGTTTCTCTTTTGCTGTATCTTCCCAGTTTCAATTTTTTAAATCTTTTTTTTTATAATAGCTTTATAAGTGGAGTGAGATGATATCTCATTTGCATTTCCTTGATGATGAATGATATTTATCATCTGTATACACTGGCAAGCCACTTATTTGTCTTCTTTTGAAAATCATCTATGATCTTCAGCTCATTTTTATTGGATAATTCTTATTATTGGTGTTAAGATATTTTTGTGGGGGCAGGGGGCGAGTATTGAACCTAGGATCTGGACCTTAAGTTCCTCATATAGTCCTATGAGGACTATATAATCCCTTTTTAGATGAATAGTTAGCAAATATTTTCTCCTATTCTGTAGCTTGTCTCTTAACTACGTTGACTGCTTCCTTTGCTAAGTGGAAACTTCTTCGTTTCATATGATCCCTCTAGTCTATTTTTATTTGTGAGTTGCCTGACCCTTTTGAGCCCCAGTAAATTACCTTAAGCATAAAATGAGAACAACAATGTTTTATATTAATGGACAGCTTCTGTTGGCCACTCCACATCCATTCTTCACTTTTTCCATGCTGTTCTGTGACCCTGGAGGCTGGCACGCATGACATTAGGATGTTGCCTTAGCCCGTGCTTCCTGTTGAGTTTGCCCAGGATGAGTAGAGCAAGGTCTGTGTGTTGATTCCCAAAGTCCCAGTGTGTTAGCAACGTGCTTGCCATCTCTTCCCAGAATTCCTTTTCTAGATTCAGCTAACCATGTCGCTTTCCATTGGCATCACTGAGGTACTGTGCTGCCCCTTGTGGTTTCCTAATACCCCGCCCACACCTTTTAAACACAGTTCCTTTATGAAGCTCTTCTCAAATTATCCAATTTGATGTGTACCATCTGTTTACTGCTGGACACCAATTGATAAAGTACACCTTAAAAATGTGTTTGAAGGATTAAAATGCAATGAAACTGCATGTAAAGCACAGACTACAATTCTTTACATATAGTAAAAGATTAATAAATAGGGCTTTTGGCTACTTTTACGATTATCATTTGGTATGGCTCTCTCATTCTGTCTGTAAGGATGTGAAGACCACAAGCAGTGAGGGTGTGTACTCAATGTGGAATTAACACAAAGCCGTAATAACCCTGGCGTCAGATTCCTGGACTGTGGCTCAGAGTTTCTGGCTCCTTCTAGTGCATCTTGTTGGATAAAATAGAGGAGAGATGGAGGTCCTTTTTTTCCATAGATGTTGGGAGAAAAAGATTAGACAAGCCAGAGACAGAGGTGCAGGGAGTAATAAGTATCTTCCTTGCATCAAGGGATTTGTTTTTGTTATTTTTTTCTAAAATAAAGCATGTTGTAAGAATTTAGAATCCACTGATCTCACTAAAATAGAGTGGTTGTAGCAAAGCACCATGTGCCTGACAGGTTAAAAACCAGTGTCTGAGAACAAATTTAGAAATTTTCTGGGAGGCATAGCAGTCTTTCTTTTTCTTTCTTTCTTTCTTTCTTTCTTTCTTTCTTTCTTTCTTTCTTTCTTTCTTTCTTTCTTTCTTTCTTTCTTTCTTTCTTTCTTTCTTTCTTCTGCTCCAGAAATCCCCTCTAGTGTGTGCCTCTTTATTCTAGTTTTCAGAGTACCAACTTAAATTTGGATAGGTTGAATTAACCCAACCCACCTCTGGCATGCTGTATAAAGTATAACATTCAATTTATTATTTCTTTCTCAAGAGAGTTTTCTTTGGTCCATTAAGACCAGGTCCCCTTACATGGGCTTTGGTGGAGGTTGTAGGGCAAGCCCCAGCAGGTCTAAATCGGGGTGGAGGAGTTCAGTCCTTGCAGGCTTCATGAGATCGATTTCTGACCACTTTGATGTGAACAGCACAACTCACATAGTAATGCAGCTTCGCATACAACTTGGGAAGCACATAACCATCGAAGACACTTGCTTCGGAAATGTCCCTGACGGCGGCGGCCTCCGCTATGGTCCAAATGACAAACTTCTTAATGGGTACGCACCGGGCGCAGTTCGTGCAGCAAATAGGCTGCACATGACCATGGCCCTTTTTGGTATGACCGTTGTTCCTTCTTTTTTTCATCATCTCGGCAAGAAGGACCTGAAAGAGCGTAGCGTTTCTAAGACATCGGCTATACGAGAGCTAATTTTCACATAAAGGCTGATTTTTGGATTAGTAGCAAAGGTTGTATATGAAGTTGGTAATTCTTTGGACTATATTACTGTATTATCAACACATATAGAAAGAGAAGATCATTCTGATATTCTGAAAATGTCCACCACAGATATTCTGCAAATTTATAACTAGTTGTATAGTGGAAATTCTTTAGTCATGAATTCTATTTTTATTCTATCATTCAAATAAATATTTATTGAATTGCAGTATTCTTCAGGATCTCTTACAGGTAGTCATATATAAAGAATAATTAAATATAGCCTTGGACTTAATTTCATAAAAGGAAACAGAGGCAGGTGTGTGCACAGGGCTTTAGTATGAACAAAGATAAGAGTACGCAAAGGCTCATGGAAGCCTCGAGGAGACTAACAGGGCTGGAGGCTTGGGGCATGGCTGAGACACTTCTGTGTCAGGACCATGTCGCAGGAGGGAGTGGGGTGTTTCTGGCCCGCTGGATTCTAGCCAATGCCTTCCTAAAGTACTGATGATACCAAGGGCTTAATATTTAGTTTTTACTAATATAAACACTGGTAATAAGACACAAATAAGTAATATTATGTTCCACTTTACCGCGACAGATATTCATGGAATGGAGAAACATTTCAATAATATTTTCCTTAGTGACTAGAGTATATAATAAGGAAAGTAGAATAAATTTAAAAGGTGACGTTATACATGGACTTCTTGGAAAATGTCACTTTAGAAGCTTGCATTTAGGAATGCACTGTACCAATTAAGCCTTATTTATATAATGACTTTGGCCAAGTTTATGTGAGATATAAGCATAGTTTGAAAAAATGAGTTAGAACCACATCTGGAGAAGAAATATCAAACAGGGTCATTTACTTCAGAACCCAGGATGTATTTATATACAGTGAACATGCTAAAAAATATAGCACAACTTAAACAGGTCATCTCTACATAATCAATGAGAAATGGTCATTCCCTTCTCAGTTATAGTTCATGGCTGAGCGTCAGTTCCTGCAGTGACACCCAAATATCTGTGTCCTCTCCCTGAAGTCAGGACTGCACACTGGCTGATTCTCGTTCGTGTTGCTCCTGTCCACCAACCCTAATTATCACCTCTTGATTCTCTTTTTCCATTCTGTCCACCTCATATCTTGAAATTCATCCAGATTCACACATTAATTATGTATGTATGTATGTATATATGTGCATATGTATATATGTATGCATGCATATATTTCCATTTTAAGCACCCGAAATTATGGCTACCATTTGGAACTTAAAATTTCTTTCAATATCTCAATGTAGATATTCAGTTTTTTTCTAACCCAAAAGCCATACCCTTACTCTCCATTAAAATAAACTGCTATTTCTTTATTGTGACTTTTGTTGTCTTCTTTGATTTTGTAGCTGTTTTTTCTGCCACTCTGTCTCAATTTACTTGATTTTCTACCCAGTAAAACATTATAAAATGTATCTATGAATACATATATTTTTTGTCTTAAAAGTTATATATGCTTACTTATGACAGTAAGGCAATACAGAAAAGTAGGTAACTGAAAAAAAAAATCACTCATAGCCAAAGTGTCCAAACACAATTGCTGCCAAAATTTTTATGTATTTCTTTGCATATTTCTATAAATAGTTCTTTTCATGTAATTGTGCTTTGCATAAAATTTGCATCCTAGTAAGGTATTTGATTACAATTATCAATTTAAATGGAAGTCACGAAATAAATTATAATTTGCTTTTCTGTTTTTATTTTATTTTATTTTATTTTTTGTGGAACCTGGGATTGAACTCAGGCCCTTATGCTTGCCAGGGAAGCACTTATTCCACTGAGCCATCTCCCTGGCCCTGTTATTGGATATTCCTATGACTTGCACCTTAAATACTTCCTGGAAGTGCTCCAGACTGGTGCTGAAAGCTTGTAGGTCCTTGGGGTACCCATGAGGGGCTGTGGGAGCCTCATCTTTTTTCTTCTTTGATTCCTGGTCTGTGGGTTTGCAGTTGTGCTTGGCTGAGTGCTTGAGTTGTGATGCACTGTTTTGCCACAGGTTCCAAGACGATGGGTCTGCCCGATCTTAAACAGAAACCTCCAAAACTGTAAGCCAAAATAACTAATTTTCTTAATAAGTTAATTAGATAAGGTACCTTTGCTGTAGTGACAAAAAGCTCAGAAATATAGGCACTAAATTTATCTATATATTTTTGATTTTTATATAACCTTCTAAATGAGCAGTTTGGTCATGAAGGTTTTTCAAAACTCAGGATTATTTTCTTAAAATGTATTATGGGAAACAGTTGGATGTCGCGCGCAACCTCGGCCGGCAAGGAAGACGCGACAACCAGCTCTTCTTTCCGCGGTTTATTCAGGACCCCTATACAATCTCCTTCCCCTGCTAGCTAGCTTTCTTGCTTCCTCCTTCTAGTCTCCCATCTTAGTCTAACATAGGGGAAACCCGCTCGTGGCTTTTAACCAGTGGGCGTCCAACCCCGGAGTGCCAC
>PVKA01040132.1:0-11130 GCA_004027165.1 Ctenomys sociabilis | reverse complement strand
CAACCAATGGGATTATAAGCACTATTGCTCAGGTAAAATTGATTAAATCCAGTACCAAATGGGGAAGTGCAAGTGGGCATGGGGCTAGTGACTCAATAGGGCTCTTTCAAGGTGATTGATACCTATTTAGGATATCAATCTCTGATACTCATTCCTAGGGAATTATGTAGCTATGTTTCCTCTTTTTGCCTTGGTCTGGAGGTGTGGCCCATAGGGAGTGTTTGTATCTTCCAAGTTGCAAAGTCACCTTGTCTGCCATCTTGTCTTCTTGAGGGCCTGGCCCTGTCTGACTGCCTAGAATATTTCTATCTAACTCAGCTGCCTACAACATTCCCCCCCCCGAAGAAGTAACCCAAACTGCCATGAGGGATTTGGGCGATGACCACTCTGTCTTCTTCACGCTGAAGGGGGTCGTAGTTGTTGATCAGCAGTCAGATATATTCTTCTATCTAAAGGCCCTCAGTAGAGAACAGGCATTTCCATTACAGCTTTGAATCTGGAGAAGACAAAGCCAATGAAACAAACATGCATGGGTCAAATAATCACAACAGGATAATTATGAAAAAGATGAGTTAGAACCTTTTGTAGGACCATTAGCAGGTATCTCTTAGATGTGAGGTTTATACCTGGGTTTTGGTATCTTCTAGGAAAGAACAAATTTTGAGAAAGGAGCATATATAATCAAAGCATGAACATTTCAGCTAACAGGTACATTTATAAACTTTTTGAGACCTACCAATTGTAACTTACTAGCTCTTAGATCTTTTTACTTATGGAGTCTGACAGTTTGCTATAAGTCTCTCTAGCTTTAGAGACATCACACCTGTGTTAAGGATGAGCATGAAATACCTGAATTACATCAGAAATCAAGCAGACATACACTTATATAGCACCAGTGAAATACCTTTTAAATCTTGTACACGAACAACAATATATTACATTTATAAAACGTCAGTCTCAGCATCATCTTGATTAGTAAGCAACCTGAATATATTACAGTAGCTCAGTTACAGCTAAAGCAAGATGTCTTCTAAAGTCTGTTTCTATTGAGGTACAATGACTGGAAGGAAAGTCAGAGTTGGAGAAGGACAAAGAGACCCATGCCAATCAATGTCCAGCAGTAGGCTGGATTTTCCTCTAGTCATGATTACTCAGGGCTCCTCTTGGAGATGGCAGATAACAGTCTGGCCAGAGGGAAGAGACAGGCCCTGGGTGCTTCAGTCCTACTGGACCATCTCTGAAGCTGAGTCTTGTTGTAACTTAAAAAGGAGACAACAAGGCAAACGTCCAAAAAGAAAGTAGTGCTTTATTTTAGCGGGTACCCAGCAGCAGACTCTCTGCAAGGTTGCAAAGATGCGTGCTGAGGCAAGGCAGGTAGGGGTATTTAAACTCAAAAGCCACAAAGCAGGGTGGGGGTTTGGTTACCTAGGATAGGGAACTCGGCAGGGTCAGAAGTTTCTGCTTCTGACCATACTTGGTACATAGTTACACAGATGTTCGGATGTGGATGTTCGTTAAGGGAGAGTGCAGATAGGGAGCTGGCCCATACAGAACAGGAACACGGCGTGTGGGAAAGCTAGAGGAGGTCATAGCTAGGGCAACGATGGAGTCACTTTGAGCAGGTTACAACATTAAACCACAAAGTGAGCGGTCAGTCTGGGCATGAGAGAAGTCCAGCAGGGGGTCAGGAATCAATCGTGGGAATCAAAGGAACAAAGGGTTACATTTTTGTAACAGGCAGGTACAATTTTAGAACAAGCAATTACAATTTATATTGATCACAGATTAATCAAAGATTGGACATATTGTGTGGTTTGGCGATTGAATAATGAATAGTTATCATGGGAACTTACTGAGCTACATAACAACATAGTGCTGACCTTCTGAGTTATATGACAGCACAATGGTGGCTGGATGCGAAATGGAGTTATATATTTAATGATTAACAGCTGTGGTGGAAACTTATGGAGTCATATGACAACACAGTGGTGTCTGGATGCAAAATAGAGTTACATAGGTTATAATAGAAACATACAGAGTTGTATAAAGAAATAGCTGTTCTAGTTATAAAATGGAGATGGTCACACAGGTTATAACAAGTCTGAGCTCCAGGGCCTTCACCTCAGAGTGCAGTCTCACTTCTGGTGGCTGCCTTGGCAGTCAGGGCATGGCCTGTGGGCCTCTTAAGGCAGTCCCTCTTACAGTGGCCTGGCTTCTGACAGCAGTAGCAGATGAACCTTGTCCTCATTGAATCTTCTTGGAGCCCAGAGAATCAGACTTTGGGTCTGTTTTGAGGCTGCAACAAAGGCAGTTGTTTTTGTCCCTTTGTTTTCTCTCCCTGGTTTTCTCCCAGTTCCAATTATAGAACATTTAAAACAGTTTTTACCCCAGAACCAAATGAGTTGTTTGGAGAAAAAGCTATCTTTTGTAGCTCTTTTCTAATATCTGAAACAGTAATCTGTTCCTCTACTTAATTAACATTTCATGAAGTATGCTTTACCAGTATATCTATTAAACATTATAAGAAATCAGAGGGGTATGTATCTTTCTCCTAGTAAATAGCTAAAATTTCAAATGACTAGAAGGCTTGGTTAAGTTCCTAGACCTTCAAGAATACACACTTGAAAGAAAATGTCTTCTCCAGTCTCCTGGCTATTAGGTCAGCAGGGCTCTGACTGCTCAGGCTCCAGTGGGATTCTACTGGTTGTCTATCTCTTGGCTCTTTAAAATTAACTCTATGCTATTTATTTGCAAATGCAATGGCAGCTTGTAATGCCTACCTTTCCATAAAAGTCAAAGCTTGGTTCAAGATTAACATTATATCTCTCTAATCTAGTCCATAAATCTGAATAAATCCTCTAAAGACATCAACATACTTATCAGAGTCATCTAAGGCACACACGAACAAATTGTCTTTTCTTTAAAGGGTATTATCCTTGAAAAGCTTGCACAGATTCAGCTAAGATTGGGTGTAGCCCTGTAGAGGCCTGGATTACAGCTGTCTTAGAAGTCCACACCCCCTAGACTAGAAAGGCAAATAGGGAAACCTTACTTTCAGGAATGGTGGGCGAGGCTGTGCTTGCTGTTGCCTTGTCCTCAGGCTCCAAGACAGTGACGCCTCGGGCACCTGAGCTGCCTGGTTCTCCGGGTGCTCACATCTACACTTTTAAACTTTATTAAATAACAATATCCTTTTTAATACAAACCAAATCTGAAGATGTTTTTACCATTTTTCTTTTTACATCATCTTTCTAGTTATAAAATAGCATAATTTATACTTTCCTCTGTATTCCATTTGGATTAGATGGCTTTTTTCAATCTGTAAGAATCAAATGTCTTTTGGCGCCTAATGAAGCACACTCTAAAGGAGTAAGAGATTTTAACCGGGAGATCCCCATATCTGGAATACAATAAGAAACTTTAGGGTGCTCCCCTTCCTTACTTCTAATTCATTCCCTCCCCCAAGGTGTCCCTTGAGTTACCCTCTCCAAAGCAGGTGGCTATTCCCATTGGAGAGAAGGGAGACAAGGTCCCACCAACCTATCCACCCTCAAACTGATGGAGATTCTTAGCTCCTGACCATCTCACAAACCCTTCATTTAATCTTATTGACCATTTGTGAATGTAAGTTCTGCAGAAAGAAGCATAACTATGGCATAAAAGGGCAATGGGAAGTGAGCACTTCTTTCGAAGATTGCTATCACTTCTAGAGAGAGATAGAACTATTGACTGGAGGGATTTAGCCCCGCGCATTGAGCCAAGTCTCCAGACACTCATTTCCCATCTAATCACCTAGGTAAACACTTGTAGCAACTGGACAAGATTTAAACTTGAAGCTCACAGGTGAAACTTGTATTTATCATCTAGCATTCACATTTTACATGTTGTTAAAAACACAATACAGCTGGTTAGTACATAAGGCACAGATGTAAACTTCCCCTAATCACCCCTATTGCAAACTGTCTCAGACTTATTACTGAATGAGTGACTCATTAATTTGTTCTACTGAAAAATCTCAGGTAAAATTTCTAGTTTACTAGCAGAGAGAAAAAGTACAATAGGTAAGTGGAGATCTTTCTGTGGTTAGGAGCAGTTTCCAACAAAAAACCTTTGGGTATATAGCCATAACCCCTCAGGTATTCTCATTTTCTTTTGGCTCACACAACCAGGGATGTCCGCAGAAAGGAATCCAACAGTTTCTCTGGTCAACATTCCATCAGCCATAGGCCTCAGTGGGGATTCACCAAAGAACAGTTGAGGAAACCTGTCCTCTGCTTAAATGAGTGGCAGCTGCTCTAAGAGCATTTACTAGCTGGCAGAGTAACCACTGTATGTCCAAATTCTATAAGAGATAGTTAAAAGCCTGAACAAGATTACTTAGCACTTTACAGTAAAGGCTTTACAGCCCATAACGTATCTCTTACACACCTAAATAATTAGACCTAGGAGAAAAGGTTGAATCCTCCCTCACACTAAACGTGTTTTGGTCCCATAAATGTGCTGCTTTCGGAGATAGCTCCTTCTGGTGTCACCCAGAAGTCGGTTCTCTCCACTGTGCCTCAGGTTTAGCCTCCTGAAGGAGACTGCCCAGAACACTAAGCTGGGACATGGCTGTTATATGTGTCCTCCTGGACGGGCATAGTCCTCTTTGTCTCATCTGACCCCGAGACGGGGTGTATGTCCTTTTTCTAAAATGACTTCTCCATCTTTGGTGTTAACAAACGCTCATTTTCTAAGGGCTTCACTTAGTTGGAACAGTCAGAGTTTTCCTAACTTTACAGACCTCTAAAAAGGTATGTAAAGCAGGTAGAGGGGGATCAGAACCAGTCTGTCCCAGTGAAACCTGTCCTCCAAGTCTCTAAGAACGGTTGCCGACCTAATGTCATTTAACTGGCAAAAGGAGTCCCGTGTTTCATATACAAGCATGTATATTTCTAAGTCTGAGCTGGCTAAGAGTCCCATTTTACATAAATTTACATGAAATCCACCAGGAGTCTTACTAAAGTCACTCCCTCTAGCTTGTCTAACTTCAAGCAAGGAATACCAGTACATTTAGCATCTATTTCAAATGCAACATATATAAGTACACAATAGTCATAAAATGTCCCTTTAGAAAAATACCATGACCTTATAACATTTCCATGTTTTAACATAGATTTACCAACAACATTTTGACCAATATTTTCACAAAACTATATAAAAGACAAAGCAAAAACAATTGCAAGCCACTTTAACAGTACTGTGAAACAAAACTATATGAGGCATGAACAACCATAGCAATGGGCAAAGACATATAAACATTTGAAACAGAGGTTTGTTACCTAAGCAAGTCCCAATTCAGAATTTATGAAAGAAAAGCAAACTCATACCTCCATCCAATGGTCTCCGTGGGACTCTCAAATGATACAGGGAGAAAAACTGTTCTCACGTGGGTGACCTCCAAATGATAAGCTGAACCTCCAAATGACATAGGGAAAAATGATCTCTGGACCTGACCTGTATGAGTTCATGTTCTCTAAAACCAAAGAATGAATTTTAGGAACAAATGGAGGTTATGAGCAGAATAGATTTATTGAGGGAAAGAAACTCCTGTCCAAGAGAGGGACAGGAGGGGGGTCCCGAGTCGGTGGTCCCCCCTTAAGTCTTATTTCTTCAACTAACACACTAGGAAGAATACCAGTTCATCTAGAGAAGCCACTTAGCTATTCCCCGAGAACACAGTCTTCTTGCTTCCAGCTGACTGCCCCTTAGAGGATCAGCTTATGTCACCTGTGACTTGGATTCCTTTGTCCTGCGGATAATTATGTTCAGCTGCAGGTTTATGCTTGCAACTTTAAAAAATGATATATCCATCACTTTGGAGATTTGTTGTATGAAAATAATGATCTTAAAGACATAAAAAAAAAAAGTCTGTAATGGTGTCTACATTTATTCTGACTTGAATTTTAAAGAGTTTAACATGGTACAGAAGTGAGAAGGTCTTCACATGTTTTCTTTACCTGCTAAGCCTCAAATTGAAGAATCTTCACGTGTCTGGGGAAGTGGGAGTGGGCTGCTCTTGAATTGGGTTTTTATATAAAATGGTATTCTCCTATTAGTTGATTTTCTTTCTTAAATAATTTTAGGGTACTTGTAAGATCTGTGAGCCAGGACACACACACACACACACACACACACACACACACACACACACACACACACACACCCCTGGTCAGAGAAAACTAAAAGGTTCAGCTTCTCCCACCATTTTCAGTTGAACAGCAATAACGCAATAACTCTTTGGAGTGCTGCTGAGAGAACATCTGGCCACATGTGGATCCTGCACAATGCAAGCAAACCGCAAGCTGCACTAGACAACTGCTACCCCGGTACCTGTGCTGGGCACGGCAGGAGAAGGCATTTGTCTTACTTGGCTTGTGATGTGCAGCTACCACTACACAATTCTGGAGACAGGTATCTATTTCACATATCTAACTGTAGTGCATGCTTGCAGTTATCATGTTCACATTGCTCATGTAGAGTTGGTACACATGCATAACGCATGTTATTCCATTTTTGTTCCTTCTGTCTAGACTCTTTTCCTCCTTCTGTCTCTTCCCATTTGAGAAAGTTTCATGCCCATACTTTCTATTATCTACCTTTTAATTTACATTTTATTTAAAAAATTTAAAAAAATGTATTCAGGACAGGGTTTATAGGGTCTCACTACATAGATCGGTCTCATAGTGATTCTTGGGTTTTCAGCCTCCCAAGCTGCTCTCTACCACGCCTGGTCTCGATCACTGTCTTAGCACACCCCAGGAGCAGGGCTTTAGTCAACTGAGTTACTTGGCTGGCCCCTTAATTTTGCATTTTATTTGTATTTTGGACTTCTCATGTAAGAGGAACCATGTAGCATTTAAGTATATGTGTTGGATGTATTTCACTTCACACTGTGGTCTCAAGGTGCCTCTTGTCTTATGCATGACTCAAGCTTACCTTCTTTGTGGCAGAGTAGTATTTCATTGTGTGTAAATACCCAGTGTGCACTGTCATCTATCGATGAACATTTAGGCTGCTTCCTCAATGTCCTGAATGATACAACTTGTAATCCTATGAATAGCTGAACACATGTATCTCTATAGCACAATGAGTTTAAACCTTTTGGGAAGATGCCTAGAAGAGGAATAGTGAGGTTGAGTGGAATTTGTAATTTTAGTTTTTGAGAAATCTTCATACTGATTTCCGCAGGGGTTGCAGTGGTTGACGCCAGACTCCCACTGTGCAGAGAGGTTCTGCTCTGCTGTGGCCTCATCACCACTTGCTGTTACCAGATTTCTTGGTGATGGCCATGCAAGGTCTTAGTTGGTGTTTCTTTTTTTGTTCTAATCTTTTTTTTGTTCTTTATGTATTGTAGATATTAGTCATGAGAGAAATAGCGATAAACTTCTCTTTCCCAATCTGTAAAGTATATTTTCACTTTAAGTTTGTTCCTTTTGCTGTGTATAAAGCTTTTTAACTGTTACAAACCCATTGGTTCTTTGTACTATATCCTGTGCACCTAGGGTTCTGTTCAGAAAGTCCTTGCCTATGCTTCTGTGTTAAGAGAGTTTTACCTTTAAGTGTTTCTAACATTTAAATCTTTGGCCTATTTTCCTAATAATTTAGTACATGGTGACAGGTAAGGTCCAGATTCAGTCTTCCCATGTGGGTAGCCCTTTTTCCCAGCACTCTTTTATTAAAGAGGCTATCTTCCCTCCAGTGTATGTTTTTGGCTCCTTTGACAAAGATCAAATAGCTGATTGTGTTGGGGTTGTTGCTGCATCCTTTGTTCTGTTCATTGATATTCATGTCTATTTTGGTGCCAGTGTTATGCAAATGTTGCTTTTATCACTGTAGCTTTGAAATACAGCTTCAAGTCTGAGTGGGTAACACCTTCTGCTTCCCTCTTTTTACCCAGGATTGTTTTTGGTGCTCTGTGACTCTTCTGGTCCCATATGAATGCCATAGATTGTGAAGAGCGCTGGTGGAATTTGACTGGGATTGCATTATATCTGTGCATCCCTTTTGGATGTGTGTATTCATTTTTGCTGAAATGGTTCTGCCTATCTGTGACCAAAAGACATTTTCCTGTTTTTCTGATGTTTTCTTTGATTCCTTTTTCAGAGGACTACAGTTTGTGTCATAGAGGCCTTTCATTTCCTTAAGATTGGTTTCCAAATAATTTTTTTTATTTCTTTTTTTTTTTTTTGCAGAACCAGGGATTGAACTCAGGCCCTTGCTCATACCAGGGAAGCATTTATTCTACTGAGCCATCTCCCCAGCCCCCGAGTAATTTTTCTTGATGCTATTAAAAGTGTTTTTTTTCTAATTTCTTCCTCAGTGGGTTCATTATTGGAGTACAGAAAGGCTAATGATTTTGTGTGGTAATTCTGTGTCCTGTTCCATGGCTGAATTTGGCTATTAAGATGAGGAGTCTTTCGGTATAGTTTTTGAGTTTTGTATGCAAAGGATCAGGTCATCTGCAAGTAATGATAATATGACTTCTTCCGTCCTATCCCTATTTTCTTTTTCTTGTCTAATTGCTCTGGGTATGTGTTTTGGTTAACATCAGCATACTTGAGGTTATTATTTTTATATTAATTTTATTGAGAAAGCAACAAGACAGTTTCAAAACACGTTAGTAGGACAGTTACAATAATTAATGCATTGCATATTGTTGTCTTTGTAGTAGTTATTCACAGTACATGATACAGACATATCTTGTCTGAACACTATTAGTTCAAATTTCTCATTGAACTAAGAGAAAGTAGTTGTATATCTATCCTATTTTGTATATACAGATATATGTACATAAGTATATATTTTTTTCACTACAAAATAGTCTTTCATTTTTTTTATTTTTTGTCTTTTTGAGACAAGGTCTCACTATGGAGTTCAGGCTGGCCTTAATAATCTTTCATTTAAATCCCCCTTTTTTGTTTATTTTTGTCAGAGATGGGTATTCCATTGCCATTCATATATTGTAGGTGTGTGAATTCAGCAAAATAATCCAATCTAGTCCAGTAATCTATAATAGCACCAGGTTATCCACATGACTGGCAGTGTTAGAAGTTGTTGACTTGAGCCTTTTACAGTTCAGCATATTAATATGGCTTTACTTTTTATGCCCCATTTTTATACTTTTCTGCTGGATGGTTAAGACCAAGATAAAGCAAGACCTACATAACAAGAAATGATCTGACAAGGTCAGTCAAATCCCCTCAGGATTTACCCTGAAACCCTGTATAGCAGTTTGTAGATCCTTTGTCAGTGTCAGCCATGTGGATGAGTCATGGCCATTGCTTGACTAATTTGCTGTCTGTGAAAGCCTGAGAGAATGTTTACTCTCCAAGTGACTCTGGGTATGTTCTGAAGACTATGTTGCATAGGAGTGGTGACAGCAGACGTTCTTGTCTTAGAGTCATAGCTTTTGCTATTTCCCATTTAATAGGATGCTGGCAGTAGGGTTGTCATAAACAGTTTTTATCAGATTGAGATAAGGCCCTTCTATGCCTATTTTCCTCAGGATTTTTATCATGAAAAAATTTTGGATTTTGTGAAGGGCTTTTCTTGCGCAGAGACAGAGAATACTAAATATCTTTCTCTTCGGGGCACATAATTGCTATTTATCGTGGAGGATTTTCATTCACTGAGGAGCTGGGGCACAGCTGGATCCAATGTTTTTCTTGTGCCCAAATTATCTCAGAGTACTGATTGAAGAACAGGGTTTATACCATCATAAAGGAGTCGCATTCCTGTGGTTAAGACAACTATGTAATTACGGAATAAAGCAGGTACACATTTCTCCTCCACCAGATAAAGTATTTACACATTATTTTCTGCTGTTCAGGAAATTTCATAAGAAAGACAGTTTGGATAAAGTGACTTTTATGAACTTGTACAAGGAAGAATTCACAGCAGGGAGTGTCTCCGTTTTCCAGAACACTTTGCACACTTTTCCTGACTTGCACAGCCTGCTATTTTCCTCAGAGCACATGGTTTCCACATGAAGAAGAAAGCAGTGGTGGGCAGATGATCAGTAAAAGCAGAACATGCAAATTCCAAATGCTGAGAAACAGCCAGCAAGCAAAGGCAGGACGGCTTTCTACTGCAGACTTAATGTGAGGCTGAAGTGGCCACAGATCACTTCATAAGCCTCTTGGGGGAAGCCAGCGAGTGAGGCTGTGACTCCCGCTTTGAAGTGCCCCCCATGAGCCTGCTGCTGGGTGGCCAGAGTAGCGATGAGCAAGCTGCGTGTGGGCAGGTGCTTCCCGAGGGTGTGGCTTGGCCAGCTGTTGGGACCAAGAAGATGACATTCCCAACACCTGCTGTACTTGCAGCTAGTGTGTTGTCAGGGAAGCGCTGGCTGCGCCTGGAGTCCCAGTTCTGTGCTGGAGTCGACACCATCGTCTTGTTTGAGGGAGACAAAGACCCAGCGTCACCTAGGCCCAGTCACTGAGCCGCTGCTGAGGACTCAGCTGCCTCCCCCTTGAGCCCCCTGCTTCCTGGCAATCTGTTCCCCTCGCCCGCTTCTCCCACAGCCGCCTTCTGCATGCCGTTTCCACCGAGGAAAAAGTAATCGTATTGTATGTCCGCTGTCCAGAACCTCCACTCTTTTGACCCCTTTGCTGATGCAAGTAAGGGTGATGACCTGCTTCCTGCCGGCACTGAGGATTATATCCATATAAGAGTCCAACAGAGAAATGGCAGGAAGACTTTCACCACTGTCCAAGGGATCACTGATGACTATGATAAAAAGAAACTGGTGAAGGCGTTTAAGAAGAAATTTGCCTGCAATGGTACTGTCATCGAGCATCCAGAATATGGAGAAGTAATCCAGCTCCAGGGTGACCAGCACAAGAACATATGCCAGTTCATAGTGGAGATCAGACTGGCCAAGGACGATCAGCTGAAGGTTCATGGGTTTTAAGTGCTTGTGGCTCATTGAAGCTTACGTGAGGATTTCCTTGCAATGAGTAGAACTCCTCTTCAGTCCCTTGTCACGAGTTTAAAAACTTCACAGCTCTTATAATGTAACCATTGGGGTCTGCTATCACTTGGACTCATGTAACTCCTTCATGAAATAAACTGAAAAGAGCCATATATATA
>PVKA01040131.1:0-18983 GCA_004027165.1 Ctenomys sociabilis | reverse complement strand
TATTGAATCTTTGATATAATTCAGCTATAAAAAAACCTGTAAATATAATTTCATGTATGCACCTTGTACAGTACCAAAACGTTATGAAAACAGTTTGCAATGTATTAATTCATCGACTCTGTATGGTTAAGGTGTCTTGAAACTGTCTGATTGACATTTGTATTTTAATAAAATAAAAATAAATGGAAAAAAAAAAGTTTTCATCACTCTCCCGAATGAATATGCATACATTCAGGGTCAATTGAACAATTCGGAGGCCTAGGGAAAAAGCAAATAGCTGTCTGCTAGTTGAAAAACCAGGCAAATAGTCCTGCAAAGGTACTAAGATATAACACATTTTTCATTTTCATTAATCTCTTCTCATATGTAGGCTGTGCTCATATGCATGCTCCATTGACTCATTGGATTTCCACAATGAAGTTCAAGGATAAAATTTGTTAAGAATTTCCATACAAAGCTAGCAGATCACGAGACCCTTCTGAGTATAGTATCCTGTATGGTTACATGAGTTGCACTCCCATGAGGCTGGCCCTGGATCTACCCCCACCATGAGTCATAAGCAAGCTGGAAATAAGAGTGAACATCTTCCCTCTTTTATCTAGAGTTTCAGAGGGGTGTGGGCAGGGGCCATGGTTGTCATCTGACTCTGGCTCTCAAATGGAAGAGAAGATATAAGATTTTGTAGCTGTTTAGCAACATATGCAAATTTCATTCCTCTGTTTTGTCCTTGGTTCACCTGGGCAGCAACTTCACTATACTCTCTACCTTCACAGAAAGAAAGATGATTATTTACTTACCATGAGCAATGTTATCTAGATTTTTCTTTTAAATGTTACATCGTTATATTATTTATTGTTTTATGTTTGCTGATGGAAGTTCAAGATGTTACTGAGGTTTGCCCTTTCCTTATGGAGCTTACATTCTTGTAGGAAAAAGCATGTAGTGAATAAACTCAAGGAATAAGGACAAGATAAGAAGAATGTTTAGGAAGGAAAGTAAGGTGGAGAGGAGAGGGGATGTTGGCAACTGGTCCACAGTTCTCAATACAGTGGATAGAAAATTCTCCCTAGAAGGTGACATTTGAATGAAGTTGTGAAGGAGCTAAATTAGGGAGCTGTGTTAACTGCTGGAAAAGAATATCTGGCACAGTCCTAGTGCACAGGTTCTGAGGAAGGAGCAGAAAATTTTGTTTCTTCTTGACTTTGTATGGCTCTTTGGCACAATAATTGTATGACATAATTTTATCATGTGCATATCTATTAAAAACATCTGTTTCCTTCTTTTTAGGTAGAAAAACAGGACTTTCTATGAATTCAGTTAACATGAATGGGAAAGGGTCTCTGTACCTTGATTAAAGGTGGTCATGTCTCCTTCAGTGGCAACACAGTTGTGTTCTGATGTCCTGGAACTTCTATAGACAGACCTTTCTCATCAAAAGACACTTCTTATTAATGCCAAACTTCAAAGCAAACTTTAAAAAATCCAATTGATTTCTCATTTATTACATTTTGTTTTGTAAAAGATTTTATGTCAGTGATTGCAGAATGAAGGTGTCAATAGTAATCTAATTGGTTTATAAATGGAAAGTTAATCAGGCACTTCTTTTTACACTGTCTTCTCCAAGGTCAGGGCATGTCTGAAGTGCAAAGAAAACATTTGTGCAGAACACAGATGACAGGTTTATGTGGAGGGCCATTAACCTTGAGGCTCTGTCTTGGAAGAGAGTGTTGAAGCAAATGGCTTGATGAGCTTCAAAGGAATGGAACACAATTGTATGTGGGGAATAGAAGAATGGTGTCTGCAGTTACATTAATTGGGATAACAATTATGAAAGCTTCAGAGGCCTCAGGTTTCAGAGCCCATGATAATCCCCAGAAAGACTTTTCCCCTGGTGGATATAATATTGCTGTTTTCCAGGTGCATTCCTAAAATGTATTACATTTCTCAGATTCACTTTGTATAGGCCACAGCTAGGGGCCAGTTTGGGGGCTGTCAGAAGATTCTTTGGTTTCAGCCGGGCAACTCTTCCTGGAGCTCTAGTTTACTTGCTGGAAGCAAGTGTCAAAGTGGACTTGACTTTCATCTGGATGTATGAGTTCTAGGTTCTGGTTTCAGTGAAACAAAGGGAAGAAATGCCAAGGTCTATTTCCTGGAACTGTTGATATTTACACATTGATAACAAATTTCTTTAAGTTGTTGACCCAGATGTAGTCATATCTTGGCTGCGGACTGAATCTGCTAGTTAATTGCTCACTTTGGAATTTAATGAGCTTTTGTTGAACACATACTGTGCTTTCCTGGAAAATGGAATATTAAGATAGTTGACAAATTTCCCTTGAGCTGAGCTATGTTTCAAGAATGTGTAAATAATCCTACCCGATTCACCTTTGAATCTGTACTTCGATTTCTATTAGTGGCAAAAAGGCTGTCATGAAAATCAACATGCTTCAACTTTGAAAGAAAGGGTTTCCATTAAAAAAGTTAGATAAATTTTATAAAATTACCTTTTAAGGCTCTTGCTGGTCCTAACAAACATAGCTAGTACAAATATCACTGGCTTCTATGATATATTTTAAAACACTGTAGAACATGCTTAGTATTTTAAAAGGTTGCCACAAGTATTGCAATAACCACAATTATTATTTCAATACTTCTGTATTCACATTTGGAGAGGACTTTGGAAGCCTTTGGAAGTGAATACATTGGTACGTACCATACTTTCAAGTTTTTGCAACCCAGGCATGTCATTTTTTTTTCTTCTTTTTCTCTACCCTTCAGAAAATGATGTTATGATACATGCTGATCATTTCTGAAATGATGAAGCTGTTTCTTGTCTGTAGAACCATGGGGTTGGGTGTCTGGAATATTGTCCCCAACATCATTCAATTAATGAGTCCCTACTTATGTTCATCAGAATACTGTATTTCCTTCTTTCTTTTCTATGAGGCCTGAAATGAAACACAAACATGTGTAGAGTTTTTTTTTTCCCCTGGATCCTTATTCCTAGTAACCCATTTTCTTTCCTAAAGAAACTACCGTTAGTTTTGGAGAATCTCTTTTGATGTTGGTGACACAGGAGACTAAGGGAAGATTGATCAGGAACACATTGGAGCCCCTAGTCCCTGCATTTCTGCTTTAACGATAAAAATTGATGAAAGACTGAGCAGATACAATACTGAGGCTGATATTTGGAACAGAATATGAAGGAAGACAGGAAGATCATTTGGAACAGAGCCATGAATTTCATACAGAAAGAAAAATGTATGCATAAGTTGAGTTCTGAAATACCACTTCAGTTAGACTAGTTCCGACTCTGCAAACCTTTCATTTTTGGTCCACTGCCTTGATTTCTTCCTTTCAGTTTCAGTGTCTTTGGGTCTGGCAATGTGTATAGATTCAATTGGAAAACTTATACTGTTGCAGAATTTAAGACATCAGAGAGACAAATGGTGGAACAGGAGGATTTATTTAGGTGGATCTGAGTCCAAAACCTGAGCTCCAAACAAAGGAAAGGCTTTAGCTTTATATAGGCTGTTGAGGGGGTTGGTCTACCTAATGGCATGAAGCTTGCTTGTGGGCAAGTTGTTTTACATAAACAGAACAAAAGCAGTTAGTCAAACTGAAAGTTTTGCAACTTTATACCTCTTGGTGGGCTTGTTTGTGTAAAACACGATAAGAACAAGAGGTTAGAGGGTAGGTGAGATAGCTCAGTGAGCTAAGAGCCTGCTTAGGCAAGGTCAGGGTCTGGGGTTTGGTCCCCAGCACCTCATGTTATGCTGGTCCTGCTCCTTGGTGCACTGAGCCAGCCACCGAGTCCAGGCATGGTGGCATACACTTGTAATCCCAGCACTGGGGAGGCTGAAAATAGGAGGATCACTGTGAGTCTAGCTGCATATTGAGACCATGTACCAAATACAGAGGAGGAGGGGTAGGAGGAGGAGGAGGAGGTGGAGGAGGAAGAGGAGGGGGAGGAAGAGGAGGAAGGGGAGGGGGAAAAGAAGAAGAAGAAAAAGAAGAGGAGGAGGAGGAGGAGGAGGAGGAGGAGAAGACGATGACGATGACAAAGAAGCTTAGGTTGTGACATTTTGCTTTTGTCTTTTTGAAATAGAGCCTTGCTATGTTTTTCAGGTTGTCCTTGAGCTCACTTTGTAGCCCAGGCTGGCAAGTATCCTCCTGCCTCAACATTCCAAGTGCTGGGATTACAGACGTGTGCCCTATGCCCGGCATTTGAAAACATGACTCTCTAGGCCTTTCTTGAATGCAGTTGCTAGTTATTATTATTAATATTTATTTATTTTTTTCCATAATTTTTTGAAAAACAAATAACAATGAGACAGTTTCAAATCAAATTAATTAATACATTGCATATTGTTTTCTTAGTGGTTATTTGTTGTACAAGATGTAGATATGATATTCTAGTTACAAACACTATTAGAATCATAGGTTATTTGGATACTTGCAGATGAAAACTCTGACAGCTTCCATCTCTGAGCTGAATTGTCTTTCTGAGAATAAGTACATAGTGCCATTTTGACACTTACAATTATAGTTTTAGATTTTGTTCCTATCGTGGAGAACAGTTAAAATCATTGTCTTCAAGAAGGCAGTTCCTTTAGAAATGTGAACATATCATCAACAACAAAACAAGAAAAACAAAATAGAATAAACATCTCTGTCTAGATATTTTTATTTTATTTTTTACAGTATCTGGGAAAGAACTTTGAAAGTATGATTTCAGCTTCAGTGACATACAATACTAGAGGAGAGGTTGTATGTCAAATTCAATGTTTCTCAAGCAGTGGCTACTTGGCTAAGGGTTATACTGAGACTTCATTAGGGGGTCATGGTTATCTTTAAGGTTCTTGTCTTTTTGTTGCCATCTTGGCTGCCTACACTCTTCATCTTCCAAGAGACAAGTCCAGAGTGATTACATACACTACCATGCGTATCAGCCCTCATCACGGAGTGACTGCTGTGACTGCTGGTTCACTGAAGAGCTCTGATTCTTTCTCCTCCCCTGTTCATAGTTGGTCAAGTATACAGGAGGGTCATTTGCAGAATGGCTGCCAGGCAGTTTCTCTAGGGCCCTCCCTGGATAGCTTGTTACAGGGGATTTATCCAGCATGGTTTTGGCTTTAGGCTGGCAGTCTCAGAAAGAGGACTAGGCTAACATATTTAGAGATGATCCTTTTTAAAATGCATTTGAGTTGTTGCAGGGTCTCACTACGCAGCTCAGACTTATGGCGATCCTCTTGCTTTCAGCCTCCCCAGTGCTGGGATTACAGGTGTGCTCCGCTACATCTTCTATACTCTGGATGTCTCAGTCCACCCTGGGGGCGGGGCTGGCGTGATATGTGGTGACATGAACAGCTGTTCCTGCACTTGCCTCAGCTTGCTTAAGCAGGCACTTTAGTTTGTTGGGCTACCTTGCTGGATCTAGAGCTGATCCTTTTTTTCTATAGCACAGACACATGATAAACTTCACTTGAGATGAAGTGTAAAGCTAAATTCTGATCTGCTGATTTTCCACAAGAAGTATAACCCAAAAGAGGAATCCTGTTGGGCCCTGTTACCTAAGGAAGGAAGTCACCAGGGTGACTCATTCTGGTGGGAGTGGCCAGCTTGGTTGGATTCATAAGTAGCTATAAAACTTCAGTCAGAATGATGATTTTGTTGTTGTTGTAGATGGAATGGCAGCTCTCCTAAAGGAATGTGTGTGTTTACCTGAAACTCATGAATGTGGCTGACTTGGAAAAAGTTTTTCAGGGTGCAGTTAAGACCCAGGATGAAATTCTCCTGGATTAGGTTGGATCCCAAATACAATAACAAATTATAACTTACAAATGTTCTTTCAAAAGAAGAGAAGTATATTTCTAAGAGAAGAAAATATAGCCATGTGATGAAATAAGCCAAAGAATATTAATGCTTTTTCATCAGCCATCAGTAGCTAGGAACGTGCATGGATTATCCCATTCAGCCTTGAGAAAGAACCAACCCTATTGAGACCTTGATATAGAATTCTGGATTCAGTGAATCAATACATTTCTGTTGCTTTTAGCCAACTGATAGAGTATCACACAAATGTTGTACACATCAAAACAAATTTTTTCTTTCCATGCAAATATGCCCATGAAAATGTTTCCAGTTCTGTTTAGTTAAATGGTCTGTTCTTCTTGAAGCTTAGAGTGAAAAGTGAAAATGGGTAGTACAAAGTCCACTTAATCAGTAGTTACTAAGTATTGCAAGAAAGAAAAAAAAAACAGCTATAACTATCTAGGGATGTAGCATTTTCTGTAAGAGTCATGCCCATCTTTCCTGTCTCCTTTTGAGAAGGTACTGTTTTAAATGACTTGTTTGTTACATGGAATTTTAGAAAGAAACAAATTTTATGCTTTTGGAGGACAAGTAGAAGTTGGTCTTCTCTGATGAGGAGGTGAGGGTAGTCTGGGTGGGGAAATTTTGATATACAGATACTTTGATGGGGCTGTAACATTGTCAACAGTGAAATATCCAGCAGGCTGACCAAAAAGGTCATTTTGATTGTTCTTGAAAGGTAACCTGGCACCGCTGGAGACAGTTAAGTAGAGGGAATATTATGGTCAGGCTTAGTGTTTACAACTTTATTGAATTTACTTATTTATATTTATTTTTTGAGACAAGATCTCCTTATATATTTCAGGCTGGCCCTTGATTCAGTGTGTAGCCCACTCTGGCATCGGCATTGTGATGATTCTCCTGCCTTGGCCTTCATGGTTGGTGAATGCAACACCGTGTCTAGCTTAGATTTCACTCCTAACAGAGCCCTTTTGTGTCATAGTGGTAATAGATTGGTGTGGGTATAATGGAGGCAGAAAGAACAGTTAGCAGACTATCTTATTCTGTTTTTTGTTGTTGTAAAAGAATGCCTAAACTTGGGTAGTTTTAAAAAAAATAAGTTGAATAAATTTATGGTTCTGAGGCAGAGAAATCTAATATTAGATGGTGGTGGCCTGTGTTTTGTCAAAACATGGTGGAAAAGTAGAAGAGCAAGTGGATGCGTGAAGGGGATGCAAAATATGAACGATCTGCTCACCTTCCAATGTCCCCCTCTGCCAATCCAGTCTTTTGAGAGTGAAAACTCACTCACTTCCTTGAGAATTAACCCAGTCCTAAAAAAAACAGCATTACTGTGATAGCTTCTCATGACCAAACACCTCTTAAAGGTCCTACTAACTCTCTTCATTATTACCCTAGGGCTACATTTCAGCCTGAGGGTTGGAGGACAAGAAACACACTTAAATCATAGCATCACAAATGACAACTAAGTGAAATTTGATCTTGGGTTGTAAGGTTTCGGTACATTCTGCCTCTCAACTTTATCACATTTCTTTTCTTATCTATTTTCCAAGGAGATTGTGAAATACAAAGGAGATGAAAATAGCAAGTGATGCCCAAAAGCAATGATGTTAGGAGCATCTCACCAAGAATGATGTTCCATGGCTGTATAAACCAGAACCAACCTCTTCATGTAAGGCAGCTTGGAGTAGGAGCAAGGAGAAAGGATAGGATGGGAAAGCCAGAGTCCCATGGACTGTGTCATGTGTGCCCTGACTTTCAACCCCGGCAGGAATCCACTATGCAGACACCTTTTGGTAGAAGTTAAGATAAGAATTAAATGCAGTTAATGCAGTGTTGGTTGCCAAGTATTTTTGGAAAGTAACTTTTGCTTTAGTTAGAAATTTACTAACACTGACAATAGGCAAGTAAAGAAAGGCCAACAAATGGGGGGGGCACCAACTTTACTCTTATAGGGCCCTAAGACCAGCTTTAATCATCATGTCATTTTATGTCACTTGTCATGTGCTCAGTACATCATAAGTTGTCACTGAATAAGTAAAATCTAGGTATCCCACAATTCACAGTAAGGATTTCTTTGCTCTCTGCCAGTGTATAGTTTATTTTTCTAGTATTGAGCAACTAGACTTGCTCAAGTTGAATAGAACTCATCAGACACTGGTCTAAACAAGTGTACAAGTAGAACCTCTAAGCTGTACTCTGTCAGGTTGTGCCTTCTTACACCTGCCTTTGGTCATTTTCAAACATAGATTGAACTCTGAGTTTAGGATTTTGCCTTTGTCTTTTCTTCTTTTTTTTTTTTTGTTATCTGACATTAGAAATACTGAACAAATGGAAATTCACTCTGGGCCTCAGGTTTTTTCTATTTTATGAAGGTAATTCTGACTTCCAACCACTTGCAGGGTATTGGTACTTTGATTTTGAGTTGATTTTCCTTATAAACTGTCATTTTATACACATAGAGAAAGCCAGGAGGACACAAATGGCAAGGAAATTTCTAGTGTTACATGGAGGCAGAATCAGCTACCTAAAGCTGTCCTTGACTAAGTGATAACAGCCCATATAGTTTTTATAATTTTGTCTACATGTGTATACCTTGGGCATCATGAATTCAGTAGAATTTATAATGGATTTTTGTTTATAAAATTTTCCTGAGTGAACTACTAGCTTAGTATGCAAAAATTAAGTATTCATAAACTTATAAAGTCTTCATATTATTAATAAGTGATTAGGATAAAATAGAGTATTTTATTCGATTAAAAGCAATGCAAATTCAATATAGTAAATTTGAAAAATGTGAAAGTTGCTGAATTGCATAGAATCCATCCCTCAGCTTTCATTGGTCAACTTTAGGTTATTGGATCCTTCATATGACTGGATACTTGGTGTCTCTAAGCCAATGCTACATGAAGGATCCTTTTATCTTTGAAACTAAAATATGCTTATTGTAGCTGAAGTATAATTATTGTGAGAGCTGCTAAAAGGCAATCGAGACCTATATTTTTATATTCAGAAAAAAGTGATCAGGTATCTGGCACTGCCTCTTCTGCTTTCTGTGTGGGACCCTGTGCCTTTGTTCTTCTAGTGGAATAAAATCACAGAAGATGTTAAGGTTTAGTAAGGGAGTAAATTTTTACAAATCTATAAGGTTTATTTTGAGCTACTGATGAATATAAATGCATGATTTATCAGAGCCTAATCAACTTCGATGCCTTTTTTTGTATCCTTTCTTTCTATGACACCAGATCCCAATTAGTTGTAAATGAGGATATGAATGAGCTAGGATTTGAGGGCAGAATGATGTGTTCTTTATGTAGCTGATCAGAGGCAGCTTAGGAAGTGTTGGAGTCCACAATCCAGTAAGATACTTGCTAAAGAAGGCTTGATTTCAAGGCAAGACTTAAGTATACAAGAAAGGACTTCTGTTTTATCAAAGTTATAGCTCCAAGTCTACCTGACTCCATTTGCTCTCCATGTTCTGTCAGTTACCTGAATGAGGTGACGTGAGTGGAATTGTGTCTGTCTCATCTCCTAGGTACTGAAGTTATCCTAGGATAGTTAATCAAGATCTCTGTCAGAGTTAAAGGTTAAAGGAATTTGAAGTGGAGGGGCTAGAACCAAGGCTTGGTAACTTGGATGTGGATGGCCCAGGGATCTTAACTGAATGGGGATAGTAGAGGGGATTTTCTTGGTTCCACTGGGCAAATAACCCCAGTGAGACAGTGCCTGGAAGTGGTTGCTCTGTTGATGAACCACATCAGCCCTTTATGCACATCATGGGGATTCTCTAGTGGCCAGGGAGGGGGTTCTGCTGGCATTGCATGCAGATGCTGGCTTCCTGCCTCTGTTTACTGTCTAACTCATATTAGCTTAGGCATATTTCTTGGATGCCCTTCTATTTTTGACTGGTTAGCCTTCTTGGTTAAACTACCCCATTCCTGGTACCAAGATCTATAATAGTTTGCTAGGAAAAACTAGCAAAGAACAAAAAACTGGGTGACTTAAAGAACTTTCTCACAGTTTTGGTGGTCAGAAATCTGAGATCAGAGTACCAGCTAGATTAGTTTCTTTTGAGCACTCCAAGGAAACAATCAGGCCCTGGTCACTCTTCTTGGCTTGAGGTATTCATCTTCTCCCTTGTCTCTTCATATCATGGTCCTTCTATGTGTGTCTGCCTATGTGTTCAAGTCCCCACTCCCTTTTACAATTTTTGCATATTTTTACTTTAACATAAAAATTTGCCATTTCAATCATTTTACATGTGCAGTTCAGTAGCATTAAGGTCGTTCACAAAGTAGAGAACCACTGATGTTGTCTGCATCTAAAATATTTTCATTACTACAAGCAAAAACTCAGTCCTTCTAACTCAAGTCTTGTTTACCTCTAATCTACTGTTTCTAAATTTGCATATTTTAGATACTTTATATAAATTGGATCATATATTGTCCTCTGGCTGGTTTATTTCATTTAGCATACTATTTTTAAGATTCACCCATGTTATAGCATGTGTCAATGCCTCATTCCCTTGCATAAGAACACCAATGGTACTATATTAGGGTCCATTATAAGGACTACATTTTTTAACTTGATTGCTCTTTACCAAGGCTAAGGATACAAAGGAGTTAGGATTTGACAAGATCACATTTTGAATGTTGGGGATTAGGATTACAACATAATTTTATTAGTGTACTCAATTCAAGTCATGAAAGGCCCTATTCCCCATCAACTGTCATGCTCATAAAGTTACGAGAATCCTTCATGACCAGCAGTAAGTTATGGCTTTTAGCTAAATGTATCTCTGAAGTTAAATCTGAATTATTTTTTCATTCAACAATTGAAAATAGAAATTTCCTTTGAAGAACTACCACTTTGAAAGAATAATTTGGCATTGTTTCAGATCCTGTGTTATTAATCTTCTCTCCATGCTTATTTGAGTCAATGCAGAAGTGAAAACAAAAAGTGGCTCTAAATTAGAAGATTCATAATCCATCCTGGTATAAATTAGGATTATCTGCCTATTGACTGTCTGCATGGACTATGTGGTGTTTCATGGTAACAGTACATTTTCCCTGTGTCCAAATCTGTGTGCTGTATATGACTGTGGAGATCTTAACTCAGATCCCAGAGAGTTTAGCCTTGATGGTTAAACTGAATAGGACCTGCCTTACTTCATTGTCTGTTGCTATAACAAAAATTTTGAGACTGGGTAATTTATAAACAATAGAAATTTATTTTCCCACGGTTCTGGAGGTTGGGAAGTCTGAGATCAAGACACAGATGAGGGCTTCATCCTCTAAATGGAAGGAATGATGCATTTTCTGTCTGTACAGTTCAGAAGACAGAACAACAAGCTGGCCCAGTGCTGGATGAGGCCTTGATCTCTCCTCCTCTTCCTCTTCCTCTTCTTATTCCTTTTCTTTTTTTTTCTTCTTCCTCCTCCTCCTTGTCCTCCTCTTCATCCTCGTCATTGTCGTCCTCCTCCTCCCTCCTTCTTCTTCTTGTTCCTCTTCTGTATTTAGGACAGGGTTTACAGGGTCTCACTACATAGATTGGACTCATAGTGATCCTCCTATTTACAGCCTCCCAAGTGCTGAGATTCTAGGCATGCATCACCATGCCCAATCTCAATTGTCATCTCAGTGCACCCCGTTGCTGGGGCCAGTGTGCCAGATGATCCAACTTCTGAAGGAGGAGCTCTCATGGTTTAAGTGTCTCTTTTTTGTGCTGCTGGAACCTGAACTCTGACTTTGTACATGATAGGCAAGTGTTCTACCACCGAGCTACACTTCCACCTTCCATAGTCACTTCTTTAAAGTCCCACTTTAATACTGTCACACTGGCTATTAACTCTTTCTCTCTCTCTCTCTCTCTCAAGGTTATAAGCAGAATATTTATTGGGAGAAAGAAAACTCCTGTCCAAGAGAGGGACAGGAGGGGGGCCTGAGTGGGTAGTCCCACCATTAGCTTTCAATAAAATAGACATTATACTAATGTATTGTGTCTACATTGGAGTTGTTTCATGGATTAAATGAATTAGCTCAGCTCTAGCACTTAGTAAGCATGACATGAATTTGTTAGGTAAAAATAATGATTGGAGATGCACTCTCAGTATTGTTTTAATTTGTATTGCTCTAATAGCCAGAGATGTTGAGCATTTCTTTCTTCGTGTGGATATTTGTACAACATAATTCCTAGTAGCTAAATCTTGGATAAAGAAAATGTGGTATTTACACACACTGGAGTACTGCTCTGCCATAAAGATAAACTTGAGCCATTTGTAGGAAAATAGATGCACCTTAAGACCAAAATGTTAAGTAAAATAAATCAGACATGAAACCTTAAATGCCACATGGTTTCTCTTCTATGAGAAACCCAAAATATAGAAAAAAGAGCAAATAAACCAATTTTAAGTAGGAAGGGGGTTAAGAATGGAGAGAGATGGAGAGAAGGAAGGAAAGGAGATAAAAAAAGAAATTAAAATGTGTTGTGTATACGGACCAGCCTGGAACAAGGAACATAAACACTGTGGACTGTAAGCATGTTCTAATAAAAACATTTAAAAATGACTGAAAGCTTGCCGGATGCCAGGCCCTGAGCTAAGCACTTTGGTTCTGTATTACAACAATGTTAAGGGGTTGGTTACTATTATTTTCACTTCACAGAGTAGCAAAGAAATCACATTAAGTGAACGTTGAAAGCTGAAGAGCTAATAAGAGAGCAGAGCCTGTCTTTACAATGAGCTGTGTCTAACCTCTGGCCAAAGCTCTTCCATCATTTGCAGCAGTGCTACAGATGAAGCTTGAAAGAGGATTCCTCTTTAGCTAATAAACAAGCCAATGAATACCCACTGAGTGTCTATCATGAGGTGGCAGGCACTTGTCATAGTTGGACAGAATCACGATGATGTTTATAAATACAAGATTTATTTACACTTGGCCGTGAGACCTCCTAATTCACTTGAAGCCTGCTCTGCCACCTTGTCTATAGCCAGTAGTGGTTGTGAGATTGTAAAGAGGTTTGTGAATTCCATGACATTTAAATTTTAATTGAGCCTCCATAACTGCTGTCACATATTATTTCTAGTGTTCAGCATTGTCCCTAAGCTTGCAATAATAATTGCTTAGTATGCAACTGTTAGCAGTTAATGCATTAAAATTTTCTATTTCTGAGCATATATTCTCAGGTATGTCTCATTCAGATTAGATCCAATCTTTTTTGATGGTGGCAAATAGAAGACAGAGGGAGTGCACAATCCATTTTCCTTGAGCAACCTGTATGTTGTCTAGCAGGACCCACACTGGCCTCTGGGAACCACAGCCCAGTGTACAATCATAGGTGTATGTAGGGGCAAGTATCGCACACTTCTACTGACTGTCACTGACTAGTGTACGGGAAATGTATTTTGGCGGGAAGACTGTTCCATGTAATTTGGTTATGTAATTTGATTTATAATAACCCAAAGAAAAGCTCTTTTCAGAATTAAAAGAGGGTGCTAATAACACTTATGCTAGGGTAATGGGAACTGGTGAGTATCCTGGCTGGCAGGGTGATGGCCCCTGTAGTTGCAGTCTATAAGCCTGAGAGAGCCTGGAGCAGACCTGGGAGGGTAGGGAGGAACATCTCTGTAGTCCTCGCTGGATACTCTCCCACAGGGCCAGGTGAGACCCTTGGTAAGGAGGACTTGCTGGGCCACTGGCCTTTTGTGAGGTGGACATTATTATAGTGTCAGGAATGGAGACACAAAAGAAATCATTTAATGTAAATTCTAAATCATCAAATTTGGTCAATTATCCTATCTTTATTTTTTTCATTTACCTTGGTATTTTTCATTTGGAAACACAGATTCCTTTCTCCTCATAGAATAGCGTTGGCCTGGTCTTCTCTTTGGCAGCTAGCACTTTGTAAATCAGGGACAAGTGGGCTTTCTTATATGACAGAGGTCACTAAGTATTCATTTGTTTCATAAAAGCATTATTGCCAAATGCTGTGTGTGGATGTGTAGATACATGAAGCATAAGGGGGCATGCAGTGTGTGTGGTGTGTGCAGGCTGCATCTGTGTTCAGGCATGCACACCAATGGTCATGTAGTATGCATAGGGTCAAATAGTCTGAACTAGACCTCATTTTAATGTCTGGACCTGTCAGTCCTTTCTGTGGCCTCAGCCTGGCATGGTATTGGTATTGATATTGGTATTCCAAGCCACCATGAAAGCACCTTTCAAGGAGATAGCGACCCATTAACTGTGCCAGAGCCATTACTATAAAAGCTGGAAATTGTGGTTTCCTTTGTGAGAGGCCAGGAATTTTGTGCCCTGAGCCATCCTGGCTTCCTCTGGTCAGCATGGGGCACTGGGCTGATACAGTGTAAGCTGTGAAGAAGGGTTAGTGGGCTGTTGGGGTTTGGAGAACAAGAATGGATTACAACAGCTGAGTCAACTCCTTGGGATGCATGTGGTGTGGGCTGGAAGTGCTCGGAAAGCTGACAGGTGAGAGCTGGACTGGAGGGGGGTGAAGGAAGACAGCAAGACAACAGCTAACCCTGCCTTTCATTAAATGATTCTGAAAATATGTATTCATTCTTTTAATCTAATGGGTTGAGATTTTCCTAAAGAAATTATTCTGCCTCCAGAACATGTGGAAAATGGTAAAGTCCATGGAAGTCTCCTGTTCTGCTTTATGCTGGATGCTATTCACTGCTATCATTACTTCTTTCCCTGAAATGTACATAACAATTTCCAGGGCTGGCCAAATAGCTCAGTGGATTAAAGCACCTGTGAGCAGGAGCAGGGGCCAAGGGGTTCAATCCTCAGGCCTGCCCTGCTGGCCCTGCCCCTGGGGTGTGCTGAGATTGCAGTTGAAACTAGGCAAGGTAGCCCACACCTGTAATCACAGCACTTGGGAGGCTGCAAACAGGAGAATCACTATGTGTCCAATTTAGTAGTGAGACCCTGAGCACCCTGTAGATCCTTCCCTAAAATATACAGAAAAAGAAGAATTTCCACTTTTGGAATACTAGTTTGTTACTCTTCACTTCAAAAAATGATGGTGATACGTATTTCTTTTTCTTCAAAAGTTCTAAATAAAGATTAATTTGAGTTGCTTTTACTTGTAGCAGTCTTAGGCTATCCAGTAATTTGGATTGTCTCTGACCCTCCCTAGAAGAAAGGTCTCCAACTTGCTCCTCACATGAATTTTCACAAACTTTGCCATTTGTTCCAGCAATGAGGGAAAAGAATGGTATTATTCTTTAAATGGTGTGATTTGCTATATACTGTTTTACATATGCAATACATTATGAAGTAATGCAAAAAGTATGCTAAAAATTTACACATATGGCTATTTCTGAGTGATAGTAGATACTCAATGAGAAAACACACATGTACGCACACGTGCATGCGCGCGTGCGCGCACACACACACACACACACACACACACACAAATTGCTTTCCACTGTTAACAGAGAAAAGGTTAGATGGTGTCTTGGTGTCCTGCATTCAGAACTTTGCAGTTATTTAGTTAGTTTGTGAGCCTGATATTTGAACTTTTTAATTTACTGTTATGATATCAGGTTCTAAAGTTTTCAGAACAAAGCTTTTTGTGTTTCATTTTAAAAGCACTGTTTCTATATTATTCAGTCCTTTGGACCAGGAGAGAGAAGTTGTTTTAAAAAAATTGAAGAAGGAGTTTTCCCACCTGTGGTAAATTGTACAAATTGGGAAGATTTATTGGGAGTAGCACTACTAGTGTAGATTACTGTGTTATTGTTACTAACACTGTGACTATTGCTAGCATAGAATATTTTTTTAGTTCTAAAGTTTTTGATATGTTATATTAAATAGGACGGCAAGTAATTTGATTTGCCTTTGAGACACATCTTAAGTGTGAAAATTTGTTTTATTTTTTACAAATAGGGGTAGCCGGAAGAAAACATTTTAAGATGAGTTATATTTCCATCAAATTTTAAATTATGGGAAATACTGTCAGGAATCTTTTTCTTCCTTGTATCCCCCAAATTTAGTGCAGTGTCTGCAGCAGTTGGATTTTCAGAAATTATCGAATAAAATTCGTTCTTCCATGTAGTCTGTACACTATCCTGTGTTTTCTCAGTTGGTCACTAGGTGTCTCTCTGTATCCATGTTAAGCCTTAATGAATACACATGCACTAATTAGTGCATGTGCCACTCTTCAGGGGATGGACTTTTGCTTGTTCAGCTCAGTGCTTTTCTTTTCTGTGGACACTAGTTTCACATAGTCGCAGCTACTGGTCTACACAGAGACACGCGACAAAGCTAGTGAGTTTTTAGAGGGAGGAAGAGACAGAAGAGCCGTTCTTAACTGAATGCTAGAGATGTATTTTTCCTTCTATAGAAATACTAGAAAAGTTTTATCATCAGCTAATTTTTGTGTCACTCAGGCAAAACTTTAGTGATTTGAATAAATACTCACATGACAGAACCCTGCAAGAGCTGTTTGGGCTGCTCTCTGCGATTATTACTGAATGGACAAAACCCACTTTGCTGGTGCTGCTTGCTGGTCTGCACATTTTGCTTGTACCTGAGAAGCTGTAGCTGCCTAAAACTCTGTGCTGTACATTACAGCAGTCCTGTGGGTATAGATATAATTTAAAGAAGATGATGCCTTGCTGTCATGGGTAGGAAATATTTGTGACCCCTTCTTATGTCCATGTGTCATGCTGTTATAAAAATAGTACATTGAAAAAAGAAGTTTGCATCCCTGGAAAAGTTTCCTGAGCAACCTGCTCTGGTCCCCCTTCTGTCCCTCCCTTGGACAAAAACTTTCTTTTCCTCAATAAATATATTCTACTCTTTAGAAAAAAGGTGTTTTCTCTGAGACAAATCTATTTCTCTGAATAATATTATTTTTCTCCTGATTGTGGAAGTAATCCATTTCCACTGTAGAGAATTTAGAAAATATAGAAAAACATTATGAAAGCAGTAATTCTTTTACCTCTAATTTTAGAAGCCATATTAAAATAATATTGCATGCATGATTAATATCCTTCTTTCTGTAGTATATTATATCATGAACACACTTCCAGATCATTAAATACTCTTCAAAAACCTAATTTTAACAGCAACTTAGTGTTTCACCTTTTGCTGAAGCTGTACTTCCTTCAATGATCTTCATTGTGGACATTTACATTTTGTTTCAATTTTTTAATTTTCAGAAAGGATGCTGACATAAATAATATCATATGTGTATTTTTCATATTCCTATGGTTAATTTTCTTAGAATACTTTCTTTAACTGAAATTAAAGGTAGGAAAAAATGTATTCTTAATGTGGAAGCAACCTACAGTACAACTTTTCTTGGAAAGAATTCTTCATCTTTGTATTTATAAACTCAGGGCAGGATGAGAGAACTCTGAAATTATAATAATACCTAATTAGGCTCTCATCTCTCTATCGAATATCTGAGGAAGTGAACGTATACTGCAAAAAGCCTTGTTTTGGCCATTAGTTCTGGATATCCTGTGGTCCCCTAGGATTGCTTTCTGGGGAGGGAGGCACATAATGCCTAAAATATATGGTGAGCCAAACTTCTCAAGTCACAAATCAAAGGAACCAGCCATGGTTCCACAGTCCCCAGAAAGGTCAAGTACTCAGTGACCTAAGGGACGCCCACAAGGTTGCATCTACCAAAACTTCTACTGTCTCCCAGTAGCATAAACCCAAGAACTAAGACTTTAGTCACTACTAATGATCTGCTCATCTACTCTATCTGAGCTCTGGAAAGAAGCCATTTCTCACATGGAATCTCTTCACACAAAGCATGGTTACTGGGAGGAGACTCACCTTGCCTTACATGAGTGTCAGTTTCCCTGACAGCTTACCTCTGAAGGTTTCTTTCAGAAAAGCCTGCTTTTTCATGACCCCATGTATGCATATGAGGTATCTTGCCACCTGGAGAGAAAGTGGGAGGCTTTCTGTGTGTTATTAAGGGGCTCTATCTGCTCACTGTGACACATAACTTCAATCACTAGTAGTTTACTGTGGGCAAGATGTGTGGGTTTTGTCCTTACTTAGAATTAGGAATTAAGGCAAAGTTTTGGACATGGTCCTTGTAATGTTCCCATGTCCTTTTAATAAGAACACATTTTATTCCTATCCTAATAAGAGTTCTGAAATGTAGGAGTTTTGAAAGCATGTCATTGATAACTAATATTAATGAGTTCTTTTTTAATTTTAAAAGGCTGAAATTGAATTAAAAAGGATATTAATTTAACTTTTAAAATCTTTTTGTAATAATAATCAGTTCATTTTAAAAAGTCAGCTTTTGATATACAAGAGAACCTCTTATATGTGTGTTTGTGGTTTTTTTTTTTTTTTCTAATTGAGTCCTTTTTAAAAAATGAATTGATGTATGTATTACCTTCCCAAAATCTGGGATGCTTCTGCTTTTGGTGTTTTGGGAAAAGGGAAGACATATTTTAAACCAGTGTGTGGCTAAATCTTTTAAAGTTCTTTTTTCCCCTTTGGATTTTGCAAATTAAGGAAATCAAAGCTCAGAAGTAACACGAATGAGAAATGAGTGCTCTGTTCAATATTCTTTATCTGGCTTTCTGGTTCCTGTCCAGACTGACCTCTTGCTCACGTGATTCTGTGTTCACTGGTATGGCTCACTGCTGCAGAGCAGGTAGCCAGCTGCTCCTGGCCTCTGGCTACTCTGAGCCTCACGCGCTAGGGCAGCAATGCCACTTAGGGCAGCGCGCTGTGGGCAAGGTCGGGGTCCTCCTGGTGCCCACTGACTGCTGCAGTGCCCTGCATCAGTGTTCAGGTCCCTGTAGTCCTCTAAGCTTCTGGTTATAGGATTTCACCCAAACTTGTCTTATCTGAGTACAAACTGCATGTTTGAAACCAGACCTTCCTCCATTGTATTTCACCATGTTTTGTTGACTCAAAAATCTGCTTTTTGTTTTTTTCTTCAATTCTTTTAAAAAAATTATTTATTTTTTAATTATTTATTCATTTTAGTGAGGAAAAAGATACAATAGCAATGAAACAGTTTCAAAACAGGTTAGTAGGACAGTTACAATAATTAATACATTGCATATTGTTGTCTTCACAGTAGTTATTCAGAGGACAAGATATAGACATGATATCTTGTCTAAACAATATTAGTACAAA